>MAYD01489299.1:0-13097 GCA_001909325.1 Ruellia speciosa
CAATACTATATAGATTTGATAACATTCTCAAATTTTCTCATTTAATTTTCACACTTAAAAGCAACTCAATTGGTCACACAATCACTCGTTCTTTCGTTCACATATAAATATCATTTTACAATACTTCACGTATATTAAGACAAAATATAAAAGTAATAAAATACCATATTCAATAATCACTTTTCATTAGAATATTATACAAAAAATAAGTATTCTTAAGTGGACAAAATACCTTGAAATTTGTAAAACGAAAATTATTCATTAACTATTTTTTTCCTTCTAAAACGACATTTATATATAAATAGAGGGAGTACGAGAAAATATTGCAATTGGTAGTAACATATTACTCGTACTATAATGATTTGTTTTCCTTTTCAATTTTTTAAATTGATATTTTACTTTTATAGTTTTATAAACTAAACATATTAATTGTATCATACTCCAAAATTTTAGTAGGATATTTTTTACGTTTTGTACTATTTAATACTAATATCATACTCCAAAATTGTATCATACTTCAAAGTTTTTCTGTGCTATTTAATACTAAACCTAAGATTAGTTTTCCACTTATTATTTAATTTAATTTTAGTAGGATAACGTTTGGAGGTTAAGCTCATTCTCTATATATTTTATTTCATTTTTAAAAGAATTTGCTGGCCAATATTTTACTATCCTTTAATTATATTTTTAACTATATATATATATATATATATTGTAAGCTGAGTCATCCGCCACTTAATTCTTACGTACATACCAATTTCAACATTATTCATTTATTTTTAACTTTATTATTATTTGTATTTATATCTATATCTGTAATATTTTTGAACAGGTCCGGGTGCTGATCACACCCCCAAAATCAACAATGCTGATTCAACAACTCTCTAATTCATATTAAAAATTTACGAACAGCATATTTGAGGGTCTAAAAAATGATTCGATATCTTCTATAGTAGTTAGATGAATAAAAAAAAGGTTATTTTTTTAAACTCTATTGATTATATGAATGTTTTGATAATTCATCAAACCACCTTAATAAATAAAAAATATGATAAAACAACATGTATTTTTTATATATAGTATATGATTGATGAGAATTTTATATTGTGATAAATATGTAAATAGATTGTTTCAAAATATTCATAACCTCAAGCACGCTAGTATATATATATAGCCGCGTTGAAGTGGGGATAAATATGAAAAGATATTGGTCTAGTGAAGACTCACCCGGCACATGGCGACCGGAGCCCAGATCGGATCCACAGTCCAAGAAAACGGCTCCCTCAAGCATTTGGCTCTGGATACAAAATTGGAAAACCAATGAAGCCAACTACAGATACAAGACACAGATATATGCACAAAACAAAGGGAACTAGAGGGAAGCAACAAAACACCTCAAAAAAGCATAGAGAGAAAGGGCATTTTGAAGTCAAACGAGAAAACCCATCCCATGGCCCTTCGCCACCAAACCCATCCAAACGAAACACGGATAGAGGAATGTAGCTCAATACCGCGCAAAATGTCTATTGGCATGTGTCTGATGAATACCCCAACATTTTTAGGAATTTTTATATAGGTTACCCCTGTAATATTGAACTAATCTGCTCCATATGCAAGACAGTGATACTGAGAAATTCAGAAATGAGAATTCAAAGTAGGTAATGGACAGAAAGCTAATACAGTATTTGTCTCCCCAATAGCACAAAATATGTTTCGAGTCGAACTATGCAACATGTTGCTTTTGAACCCATATATCACCATTCAATATCAATCCATTACCATTTGCACAACTAAACTATGCGATTGCTGAAACTCAACCTTTGGTCTTGGATAAGGGTCTAGCTTCGGCGACTAGTATGGAGTCAAATGAAGACTTTTGAATTTCTAGGTAAATAATGTGTTAGATAAGTGTTAATAAATTTGCATCAGGCTCGGAAATCTAAGAGCCAATATATCTAGAAACAGAAAAGGGAAGGGTGTGGACTAGCTAGGCTACAGGCATAAGCATACTTAGATAAAACAATTTTTGGAGAGGAATCTGCAGCCAGCCATTTACAGTAACTCAAGCTTTGCTGATCCAAATGTTACTCTAGATTTCATGTAATATCAGGGTGATTCTGTCATAAAAGGGAACTTAGCAAAACCTATGCCACATTCTAAATGCTTTGCATACACCAGCTTTTAAGTTTTTGATATGTGCTTCGCATTCTAATTTCTAATGTAAAATCAGATAGAATTGATTCCAATTTCCAACTAGAGGTTGTTTATTATAGCTAATCAGTTGAATTATTAAGATAGGCAAAAGTTGCGAATTTCAAACATGTCTCTTCTACCAATGGCCCCAAGGAAACACTTCCAGCAGTTATATTGTTTATTAATACTTGCTTTTTATTTTATATATTAAGTGCACACCCATGATTATCAAGCAGGCAAATACCAGTGTCTTAACATGAGGTTACAGAATCACATACCAGGGGAATCGTCAGTTCACTGTTTGCAACTAGGCATGATCTACCAGATCCAACAGCACCTTCACCATAGCCTCGCACACTATTCTGTCCACCTAAGGAAAAGGCTTGATAAGGAGCTATGTCTCCAACAATAGAGCCACCTGTGAGGCTATCAAAAACAAAAAGTTGTATGGTAAAGAAATGTAAATGACTAATAAACTAATCAGGTTGCACATAAATACTGCTGGAGATGCCCATGCTAAAAGTGTGAAGGCCTTCGTGATTTGAAATAGAAACTGCCTTCTGGGAGCATCTCATTAATTAGAGTGAATTGCCAAAAATGCCATCAATTATTTCGTCATACTTTTTTCTTAGCTGTAAGAACAACCGAACTCTCAAACATGTTCAAATTATGTCACTCCGACAGATTTCTAGAGCAAATTGCAAAGTACCACCAAACTATTCAATACTATCATTTTTTTCATTATGTCTGGCATTGCTTTGGATTGCATAATGGCAAAGAAAGTCAGGGCTTTGCTTGGTAGCTTTATTAGTATTGGTGATTTAGGGAGTTCTGGGAATTTCTGTGATCTAGTGGAAGGACTCCTTAGTGCATTATTTGACAAAGAAGACAAAGAAGAGCCAGATGATCTTATTCTATGGGCTTTGACTATTCCTACCTTAATAGCTTCATCTGCATAGGTCGCTTTGGCGTTCCCTCCGAATGTTGGAGGACTTATAGTCCATAATAAGCTGAGCTTCTTGATATTAAAGAGGCAGTCAGAGCCATAATGGATCATCAGTTGCCTACTGTTACAATAGAGAGCGATTGTTTCTTGGCTATTCAACCCATCATTCTGTCATGGCTGGGCTGCATAGGTGTGCCACATTGGAGGGAATTATTCTTTCTCCTGGTTCCTCTAAGGTTAAATTTAGCTCTGTTCCTAAGGGAGTAAATGTTGATGCCCACAACCTAGTCAAGTTCAGGTCTTTTTCCGGATAAGTCTATCCATTTGCACTACTTTGTATCGAGAACTACATCTGACTTGATCCTATTTTGGATACGTAGGTATCACAATTTTTTGAGTTTAAGCATGTCTTAGTTAAAAAAAAAAATAAAAATAAAAAAAATAAAAAAAAAATCTAAGTGTGCAAATTGTGCAAGTCCATTAAATTTGACTGTTAAATTAGATGGAGAATTGACATTTTAGGACCCGGTCATCATTAATGACACAAAATCGTTAAAATTACACAATTGGCTTCAATAATTTTTTTTTAATCATTGTACAATTGGCTTCAAAATCATTACAATTATACAATGGCAGTGCCGGTGCTTTCTTATGTGGGTTTAACACCTTCATAGTAGTTTACTAGTTTCTCTTTTTATTCAATTTTCTTAGTACAACTTTTACTAAAGGATATATTACCAATGGTTTCCACCTCTTTTCCCCCTTCAAAGATCCATAATTTGTTTGTCAAGGCTGTTAATATTTCACAATATGTATGCCAACTTAACCTGACAATACTTTACTCACCTCGTCAAGCAAAATGCTGGGCCTAGCCTCATTCCCTTTGATGCAGCAAATTTAAACCGATTGAAGATCAACCACTTTGAAAGAATGGGAATCCCTTGTTCTATTTGCAGACTAAACTACATTGAAATTTTTTAGAAAGGAAAGCATAAGTGTTACAACATGAACTAACCAAATTAAAATCAAATTTGTGAAAGAAAGTAATGAACAGTTTGGATTGAAAAGAAAAGTGTATTACCCTAGTGAAACTGCAATCATTTGCCTTGGCAAATCGGGATTCTTGTTTGAGCACCACCATGCTATCATGATAGCCACCGCTGAAACAAGAAGCATAAAAAGCAGAAAGTTGTTAGTCACTCTCACGCACTTAGAATAACTTGTGAACAGGTTCACTACGTACCTGCAAGTCACAGGAAACCCATGAAAATCTCTGCTAATTGACCGGCCATCATCATCGACAGGACGAACATTCTGCATGTTTTATAGTTGGTTAGAGTATTGTAATGGATTGGACAGTAACGTGGGATCTAACAATACTGATGACTGTATAGGACCCACCTCAAACTTGATGCTGGTTTTACTGCTCCAATTGGAACTTGCAGGCTCACTCAGATCCACCCCGGCAGAAAAACGACACAGATTAACTCCTCCAGTCACTGTACGAGAGAAGTTGTCCACAGGGAAGCCATGAATTCCCAATTCTGGTGAAGTGGAGTGCTGGAGAGCAAAGCAATGTTCGAATTAGATTTATAACTGGTCACGAATTCCTGATCATACAACATAAGTTTCATAAATGTGCATCAATATTGAGACTGAATAGTTTAATAAATCCCCAAAGTCAAGTTATAAAACCGTCTTACAATTCAACCACCACCAAATTCTTGACTAGGCAAATAATTTACTTGATGTCGGACCTCTTTTTAGCAAGCAAACCCCACAAAAGTGATTGCCTACTATGGATAGAAGAAACTCATAAATCTCAAACGAATTTTGCATCCAAGTACTGATTAATTATCTAGATAGAAATTCGCAGCTAGACAATGTGCCCCCAAATAATAACAAACAAATCTAACAAATTTGCAACTCCTTCACAAGCAAGCATATCTCTCCAAATATTTTATATAAAAAGGGGCAACAATTTCCAACCGTGGAAAACAGTAACCTGAATGACAAATGCATGTTGGGAAAGCCATTCTGGGCGGGGCTTCCGGTAAGTAACCAAAATATTGGAATCACAGAGCCCTTTGTCCCACAAGAAATCAAGCTTCTCACTTTTTCCAAACAAATTTGGATGCTTAATGCAAAGGCTGCAAAAAAGAAACATAATTATTCAACATAAAACCACTCTCACACTATAAAACAAAATAAACAAAGAAGCTAAAAAAAGAATGCCGCCACTTCATTCCCCAATAAACAAAACCAGAACAAATATCTACATTACAAAATCAATTCATCTTATCAGCCATAGAGAATGAATAGGAAAATGTTTCACCTTCCAATAACAAGTGAAAGTGGACTCCGTCCACCAATGCTTCTGTTCACAGAACACAATAGACAGGGATTATAGATAAACATGTATGCTTACAATCCAGAATTGGATGGAATAAACGGAAAAACCTGAAAGGATGAAACATCAAAGCAGCACATAATTTGTGGGTGAAATCAACATTGAAGTCTATCTTGGCTACAGACAAAAATATAATAAAAATAAAAATTAAAGGTTGCCCCAAACATCAGCAGAATTCCAAATTTGCTTCCGAAAAATTCAATTGAAAACAAATCAAAGATGGTTGAAATAGCACTCACCATTGCCCGCGTGAATGCTTTTCTGGGCTCCCATCCCATCACTGTATCACTGGTCCCCCTCCGTCACTACCACGAAACGAAATTCATAACTTTCCGGCATTCACTGAAAATCAAGACAAACCTAAGACTGGGAAAACACCCGAAAACGTCCGTTACCACTGTAATGGCCGTTTCCCGATTCTTTAAAAAGGGAAAAAGAAACGCTCAGAGAGAGAGAGAGACGCAGAATCTTGATTGGTCACAAGTTATCTCTTGCTTTTATGGTCGGGATGGGATTTTCTTGAATTTGCCCCCAGATGGCGCTTTTATTGGGCCGGGCCAAATAAATGGGCCATTATTTGGGACAGTATATATTGAGCCGCTATTGGGCTTACTTAGACTGCTTGGTGGGCGTCATTCGTTTGTAACGTTTTCTTTCATTACTCTTTACCAGTTTTCCTTACCTAAGAAAAGGATTCAATATCGTGTTTTTCACAGCCGTTGTGCTGGTTTCCGCCGCCGTTCTCTCCACCGCCGCCGTGCCGGAGGTCGCAGGGACCTGTGCAGACAAGGTCGAAATCTGTTTCCGGTGTTTGATTGATTATTGGTTTATTTTTCTTCTCGGATTGGCTGAATTTCAGAGGACGGGCAAAAGGAGGGAAGAAATTAATAATGCCCAAGGGGGGGAAATCTGAGCTCGGGAGGTCTCTGGTGAAGCACCACAACAAGATGGTGCGGGAGACGGTTGAGAGAGGGAAGTACTACAGGAGCCAGCAGAAGAAAGTTCTTGAATCGGTGACAGAGGTCAGCGACATCGAAGCCGTCATCGAACAGGCTGATGAGGCGCACCGCCTATTCTCCGCTCTTAATCCTCCGGGGAAAATACCCATCAATGTGTAAGCGGACTCCCTGCTTAGTTTCCTTTGTTCTTGCTATGCGTTATTTCTGGGGTTTTGTATGGTTCATGAACAGTATCTTAGTTCTATGCGAGTTTGTTTCTCTCCTGGAATAAATGTAGATTATGGATTGATGAACTCATTAGCCTGGCGGCTTCCTCATTGCTTCTATTTCGTGGCAAGCAAGAAATATGACCAATATGTTGGGATTTATTTCCTTTGTGTTTGTGTGTTTATTTTTGTACGCCATTAATTTAGTCTCGGTTGTTGCTTTATGCGTTGTTTAGGGATTCTGCTTTGAGCGCTATTGAGATGACACCTGAGGAAAGAAGGGAACAACAGAAGAAAGAGGAAGCCTTGCATTGGAGCAGTCTTCGAATTCCTCGCAGGTTTATGCTTCCACTTGCTTTAATTTTCCATCTTTAATTTGGTTCCCCAGTGTCTATAAATGTAATACAATGCAACATCATCCATGTCCAGGCCACCATGGAATGCTAAAATGTCCACTGAAGAGCTTGACGAGAATGAAACAAGAGCTTTTATCGAGTGGCGCCGCAACCTTGCGAGGTCAGACACTTAGACTTAAATTTACTATGCAGTTTATACAAGCTCCCCAAGAAATGATTTTAACTGGTTGCTTTTGTGGTTTTTTTGTGCTCCTCCGTATATCTTAGAAGTGGACTGTAGTTTCAGTGTTGCATGTTTCCGAAGATAGCAGTCTTCTACCAACTATGTTGTAGAACCTTTCTGATATCTTCAATTTATTTTGGGATGGGTGCCTCAGGCTTGCTAAAGATTTTTGATTGTGGGATTTTAGTTTTGGTTAATTTCTCTAAATTTTATTTGTTATGGATCTTATTATTATCATGTAATTGTGATATGCAAAAAATTATTTTTGGTCTTTAATACAAATTCAAATCATGTTTATTATGTGCAGGCTGGAAGAGAACGAGAACCTAGTTCTCACTCCATTTGAGAAAAACCTTGATATTTGGAGACAGCTTTGGAGGGTACTTGAACGTAGCGATCTGGTAGATAGCCCCTTAAAGTTACTTTGAAACCTTTTGATTGCTTAAATGTTCCCTGTTAGAATCTTTTCTTTGGTAGAAGATTGTACCGTTAAAGTTTAAATTATACTAAAATAGTTGTTCTGATGTATTGGAAAGGCATCTAAGTAGTATTTTTTCATATTGCATAGTGGTGCTACTGTTTAAAGCCTTTCTAGGTGTAGTCTTTCCCGGAAGGAGGTCCCGCCATAGCCCGCTATCGTACTACTAAAGGATAGTTTCCAAGAAAGTAAGACGAAAGAAGCACTATGGTTGCCCCTTCTTGGCTCTTAGTTCCATATTGGAATTGTCATGTGTGACTTGAAGCATATAGTTTCTATTGATCCTCAATGTCTTTGGTGGAAAGAACCGATTTTCACCTATAATCAATGTCTCTATTTTTATTTGCTTCACTTCTATGTTTATGATGCATTAATTTATGCCTTGCACTAATTTTATTAAATGCTGATGCTCTCCTAATCTTTTATCCTTGAAGCTTGTGATGGTGGTTGATGCAAGGGACCCACTTTTCTATCGCTGCCCTGATCTGGAGGTATTATTATCGTATTTGTTTACTAGAATTCTCTTGCCCTGTTAATGTTTTATGAGATGTGCTTTCATGTGTGGATTGCTGAAATGGCATACCTGGTTTTTAACTGCCAATGAAGTACTATAATAATATCATGGTACACGTACTTTCACCTTTTTCTTGGAAAGCTCATACCCAGATATTGTGTTTATTTATTGATCAAATTGTGATATTATTTTACTTGGAAAGCTCATACCCAGATATTGTGTTTATTTATTGATCAAATTGTGATATTATTTTAGATTCTAGAAAACCCCTGCAGTAGTTGCTTTAGCCTCTATGAATATGTATTTGATACAATGAACATATTAATTTTTGAGAACTGGCCTGACTTGAATTAATACCGAACTGTAGGCCTATGCACGTGAAATTGACGAACACAAAAGGACCTTGCTTCTGGTCAACAAGGCTGATCTTCTGCCATATTCTATTAGGTCAGTGTTTCAATGTACTTCTGTTTCCTCGATTTTTTTCAACTTCTCCCTCTAGTTTGAGGTCATAAAGAGTGTGAATTTGCATGCAGAGAGAAATGGGCTGAGTACTTCCGTGCAAATGGGATTCTCTTTCTTTTCTGGTCAGCAAAGGCTGCTTCTTCTGCTTTAGATGGCAAAAAGCTCAGCCTTCCATCACAGCCTCAAAGTACAAACCCCGAGTCGACTGATCCTGATACGAAAATTTATGGCAGGGATGAGCTTCTTGCCCGCCTGCAATCTGAAGCCGAGGATTTAGTTTTAATGAAAAGTAAATCTATGCCAGACACTGCTGACCTGTCCCACGATCATTCCAATGATGGCAGTGCTGCCGAACATAGCACCAATCGCGGCGTAGTTGTGGGATTTGTTGGGTACCCCAATGTAGGAAAGAGTTCCACTATCAATGCTTTGGTGGGAGAGAAACGGACTGGGGTGACTTCAACTCCTGGGAAGACAAAACATTTCCAAACTCTGATAATATCTGAAAAACTCACTCTGTGTGATTGCCCCGGACTGGTGTTTCCATCCTTCACCAGTTCAAGGTATGAAATGATTGCATCTGGGGTTTTGCCTATTGATCGGATGACAGAGCACAGGGAGGCTGTGCAGGTTGTCGCAAACCGCGTACCTAGGTCTGCTATCGAGGATGTCTACAGAATTTCATTGCCCAAACCCAAGCCTTATGAGCCACAGACCCGACCACCTTCTGCAGTCGAGCTTCTGCGAACCTACTGTACTGCTCGTGGATATGTCGCTGCTGCTGGCCTCCCCGATGAAACCCGGGCTGCTCGACAAATCCTGAAGGATTACATCGACGGTAAGCTTCCACACTACGAAATGCCACCAGGAACAACACCAAATGCTGAAAATGAAACCGACGATGCTTCCGGACCCGACTCATCTGAAATACACAATTTGTCGGACTCATCAAACGAAGCTGATAACGAAGTTCCATCCACTCTGGAACACGTGATGAGTGATCTGAACTCTTTTGACATCGACAATGGATTGGCTTCTGCGAAGAGCAGTGTCAAAAAGAAACCTGCGACAGCAACCCATAAACAGCACAAGAAACCTCAGAGGAAGAAAGATCGATCATGGAGAGTAAGCAATAACGATGGTGATGGAATGCCGGTGGCTCGGGTTTTCCAGAAGTCAGTGAATTCAGGTCCTTTGAAGATGTAATGGAGTATACCCACACTTACCTTGCCAAGGGGGAACACTTTCTTGTCTTTGTTTGTGGCCTTTTGATTATCCTTTTCTTTTCTTCTTTCCCTTTGGGTGAAGTGAAAATACCTCGCGCAATACATTTTTCCAATGGATGGTGTCTTCCTTTCTATTGTACAAAGGGACAGATAAGTTCTAAAGCTTGGCCGATGTTATAATTTGTGCATTTAAAGTTTGACTTATTTTGGGTGAATAAAAATTATGAATAATTAAAGTACTGTTTTGCTGACAGAGAAAAAAATTAAATATAAAATAAAAGTTAGCCAAACTCTTTTGGCTTCAATACATGTACTAGAATGTACTAGAAGATTAAGGATGGACCACTCTCTAAATGAGAAGGGGGCAGAATGAAATGGCGAGGAGGAAGATGTTTTGCAATTGTCAGTGTGAAATTGCAGCCAAGTAGTTCCTTTTTAACTACTTTATTCTCCTTAATTACCCAATCTGGTGAAGTCCGATTTTCCTTTAGGGTGAATTTGTTCTTCCTAATTTGTGAAATAGTGGATCCTTCCGCCAATTAGAATTCAGTAATATATTCGGGATCTGGCAACGTTTTTTTTCTCTCTGTAGACCAGTTTATTTCATTTTCCGACATTTCCTAATTGGATTTTAATTCCAATTTGGGGTTTTGGGCCTTTTTTTATTTTTTCTCACTATTTTCTCGTTGATTGTGTTGTGAAGTGCATCCGGTGGGTTGATTTTTTGTAAGAATGGTAGGATAAGGAGAGGTTGGAGCTTGTTATGGTAAGGAGGGTAATGTGCGAAAAATAGGCTATCGAAAGTGTTTAATGTGCGGTGACGAATGGAGGTTTTGTCGATTGGGGTGAATCAAATTTTTTTCAAATTTCACCGTGGTGTGGATAGGGATAGGATTTTGGCGGGAGCCATGTGGCATTTTGATAAATTTTTGTTTGTGTTGAGGGAGGTTGGGGCGGAGGGTAATCCGGCTTCCACTGACCTTGGTTGGTGTGAGTTCTTCATTTGGGTGTTGGATTTATTCCTAGGGCAATGGCAGTGGCATTGGATAATAAGATGGGAATGGATGAGTTCTCGTTTAGTTTTGTTTTCCCTTTTTTTTATCAAGGTGGATATTAATACACTAAAGCCTTTGACGAGGGCTATTAAACTGAGGTTTCTGAGTAGCGTTGTTCATGCGCTTCGGGTTACTTATAAGTAGTTGCCCAACTTTTGCTATATCTGTGGGGATGCTCGATCATATTGAGAGGAGTTCTGAACGTCAGTATGATCAGAGACTTGTATATAGGAGGGGAGTTGGGAATCTGGCTCGTGGTCGAGGGTTGACTAGATGCCGAAGGTCAGGCCTGAAAAGAGCAAAGGGGTGGGGCTCCGGAGGTGATATATAGGATGGGGTCACCTGGAGTATGATAGGGGGAGGGACTTTGGATCTTATTCTGGGAAATATGGGGGATAAAGGGGGGAAGGTAATGATACATGAGGTATTGTTGGACGTCTCTTCTTTGGCAGTGCGGAAAAGGGCAGGTCAAGGAAGGATGGGGTGGCATCATCGCCGTCAACTCTGAAATTGGCTGCTAAGATAAAAGTCCATAAGCCATGAGCTTGTTGTGTCAAAGGTTGGAGCAGGGTGGCCTTAGGGTTCGTAAATTCAATTCCTTTAATCTGGCTCTCCTCGCTAAACAACTTTGGAGGGTGGTATCTGAAAGGGATGGTTTATCGAGTTATGGGAGAGATATTTCAAAGATGGTTTCGATTGGGGTTGTATCGTAAATAAAAATGCCTCTTTTGTTTGGAAAAGCCTATTAAAAGCAAATGGTTCGGGGGTTAATGTGAAAGGTGGGGATAGGAGTTCGATTCGAATTTGGGATGATATGTGGCTGCAGGCATGTACTTTCAAAGTGATGTTGTCTAAGGTGACTGGTGGGCATCAATTAGTGTCTGATTTGATTTTTCTTGATGAGGGGGAGTGAAACTAGGGCTTGGGAGTTGTTGCTACATATCGATTGATGGTGTTGATGGAGATTCTAATAGGAAATTGGAGGGGGGTGAGTGATAAATAATGGTCGTGGCATTATTTCAAGGATGGGAAGGTATCGGTTAAAACAACTTATTGGTTGGATCACAGTTTGATGGGGGAGCCTGAAACGAGTGTGGTTTGTGATGTTTGTGGTTGGATAGAAAGGGGTTGGGTGCTGAAGTTGCTAGTCTTTGTGTGAAAAATCTTGTGGGGCATCTTGCTGGCTGCTAATATTATGTCTCGTAGAATTGGCACTGGGGATTCTTTTTTCTGATTGTGTGGGGATGATAGGGAGGATTTGAATCATGTTTTCATCTTTTGCCGGGTAGCGAGGTATGCTTGGGAGGAAAGTGAGTGCGTCACTTTGTTGGGGGATGCCTGGGTTGATGAAGTGGTAGATTTGGTGACAAAGTGGATATTGAGGGTCGAAGTGGGGTGTGCGCTTAGATGTGTTTGGCTGCTGTGGGTAATTTGAGGAAATCGGAATTGCGTTCAGTTTGAATCAGAGAATGCAAAAGGGTCTGAACATGATTGAAGCTTGACTGGACATGACTAGAAAAGTGGTGATGCGAGGGGGGAGGTTGAGAGGTCGGTTTGGGAGGCTCCTCCGAGGGGCTAGGTGAAAATAAATTGGGACATTGAAGTAGCGAACCGGGAGGAGGTTTTAGCTGTGGGTTTTGTGATAAAAGATTGAAAAGGTTGTGCTGGCATGCATGGGGAAGGCAAAAAGAGGGGTTGTTATTGTAGTAAGATTATGGAGCTCGAGGGACTCATATTGGTGTTTCAATGTCTGGAAAATAAAGGATGTGACTGCTTGATTTTTTGAAGGGGATAATAAGGCAGCTATTAAGAAGATCAACTTGCTAAGAAAAGGGGTTTTGGTGTCAGAATTAGTTAGTTTTAAGTTATACTGTGAGCCTTATTACTTCTTTTTCTTACTGTAGAGTGGCTTGGGAACATAGATGTACTAATGAGAACACCCGCTGTAATGCTAAATTTTTTGCAGGTTCCTCATATAATTTGAATATTGTGGATATGATGAGTCGAATAAAGTTTTTTTTAATCGAACAAAACCTTGTGAAATAGGCAAAAATAACATTTTGGAA
>MAYD01489336.1:0-15576 GCA_001909325.1 Ruellia speciosa
GAGATAATTTTTTTGAAATGAGTTTTAAAAAAAGTGATGTCATGGGGGGCGGTAAAATTGAAAAGGGGGGCGGTAAATAGTAGTTCACTTAGTTTAAATAAATGCGAAATGATGATACAATGTGAGTGTAGTGTGTAGTGTAGAGTAAGTAGGCTGTAGAGTGTAGGCAGCCAAAAACGACAGGGAGGCTGGGGCCATTTTGGATTTTGATAGTAGTGGAATTGCCGACCAAAATCACAAATTATTCCATACAATTACAAGAAAGGCTGCAGAGGAATCTACATAGGTGATGCGACATAACCCCACCAATCGCCAAGTTCTATCGAAGATTTTGGTGGTGACCAATTAAAATGAACAATTCGTCAATTCAAAATTTTTTGAGATTAATTCAATCGTGATTGATGAGGCAAAAACCGTTGCTATTAATAGAGTTCGAGTTTAACAGTTTTTCACACAAGAATAAAAAGAAGAAGAAGCTATTAAGATGTTAATCGTACAGGGAGACTCCGAGAGACATGGGGCCTGAGTCTCCTTGTAACAACCCAAACTACATAACCTGGCAACCGAATACATGTAAACTTCCCCACTAAACCAGTGTCAGATAGCATCTCCTCCTTAATCACCCCCATAACCTCCATCCAGGCAGTCTGCAGCATGATGGCATCATGATGGCCATCTCACCGAACAGCATGTGAAATGAGTTCGTGTCGGGCTGCCATTGCTCAACGAGCGCACATACTTGTGGAGTATCCATGTGGCTGAACATGGTGGTCGAGAGGTGTGCCAACCTCGTCCCATTGATCATCTGTCATGCCTCCTCCGACATCGTCGTATAAGATACCCCCAGCCTCTACCAAACATTATCTGTTCTGACACTTCCATATGCCTCTTATCTCGCCCATCCACATGCGAGAGGCTATCTGCCCAAGGAAACTGAGGATCACTGAATCATCATCAGGGCCACCAAGTACTGGACCCTAAACTATCAGCTCTTATCACCACCGGTCCTAGACCTTTTGCTAGTCCTTGAAATTATAGTATAATAACATTTAATGAATTATTGTAACCATAATACTTTTTAGAATATATCAACTAAAAAATGATTTTTTTTTACCTGATGTGGATTAAGTACTCACGAAATGACCACCTTTACCTTGCTTGACCCGGTGAACAACGCTCACGTCCGAACCCTTCGAAGTGAAGTCCTCTGAGTACGCTGGATCCATCCCCTCAAAATAAGGCCAGTTCGGCTGACCAAGGCACACATCCACTCCCTCTGCGGCAGTCTGCTCGTCCTTAGCAGCATGCCTCCACTGCCTCTCAGCGACTCTCTGTGTGCCGCGGTTCTCAGGTATTCCTCAAGTTTGCCTGCTTAGGGATTGATTTCCCGACTCATCCCTTCCCCATCCTAACAATTACTAATAATAACATTTGTAAAAACCCAAATTTAAGTAAATTTTAACGAACATTGAACTAAATTTATTCATAAATTTAATTGGAAATAAAGTTTACAATTAATCAAATCGATTTTTAATGAAAAACATAAAAATAAAATAAAAATAGGCATTATTTTTAAATTCGAAAACAATAGAAAGATTGGGGGCACCCCAGCGTGTTCCCACATGCGTTTCCCCCGGTGTGTTTTCTTCTACCTTTTTTCGACAATAAATATCCTGAAATCCCATAAAACCTTTATTGTGTTCGTGTACTTGATCCGCCATGAGTTTGGATATTATTTGCTGGATGAATCTAGATGGTTTTAGGTTAAAGTTTGAGGAATTGATGAAGTGGACGAATTTGAAGTTTATTAAGTCTATTAGGTTAGAGGTACAATCATCTTTAGGAGACAATGACTAATAAAGGAGGTGGTGAATAGTAACACCCAATTTTAATTATTAGTAACACTTGACATGGCAATTAAAGATCGTCTGTCAAGCCGACTAAAATAATCATAGTGGGTGAGAAATGTGTCTAGTTATTGTTGGATTTGTTTTTCAAGTTCAAATATCAAATTTGATACTAATTAAATATCAAACTACTAGACAAATATTTTATTATATATGTTTTTAATTATTTTTTAAAGTTAATAAATTAATTTGATGATAAAATATATGCAATATATAATATACAAAATGTTAACAATTAAAATATTTAAGCTTATATTTTCTACAGAACAATATATTTGAACTTATAAATTTATATATACATTTTTTTTTTAATTTTCGAACTCAAGCAATTTACAAATTTGTAAGTTAGTATTTTCTTTCATTGTTGATATTGTATGCTTGAATTCGATCAAGTTTTGGCTATGGCATGAGATTTTGTGCTTAATTTAACTTGAGTTTAAAATACTAGTATCAAACTCAAATACTCAAACTTGACTCGAACTCATCCTAGTACAAGATGAGGAAAATTCAGTGGTATACGTTATAATTCTGTCATTAAGTAAATATAAGAATGTAAATTATCAAATGCCTTACCACTTACCATGACCATAAAAGACATGGTAATAAGATGGATTAAACTCAAATTCTCCCTCAAACTTTGGTCTGGATATTAAATTTCCCCTCAATTTTTTTAATCATCCCAAAACATTCGTCTAACACTGTTAGCATACCCATTAAGATTAAAATCAAATTGTCCCCAAAAATTGGTTCAATTATCAAGCACCCCTGAAACTTTGACTTGATATTTGAACCAAGGTTTAGGGGGCAATTTGAATATAATCTTAACGGAGATATGCTAACACTGTTAGACGGAATGATACGTTGAGATGATTAAGAAAATTTGGGGCAATTTTATCTGATCAAAAGTTTGGTAGCAATTTAATATTCGGGCCAAAATTTGAGTTTAACCCTGGTAAGATTCGCCATGTTATTTATCAAAATACTTGAATAAATATGGTAGCTTATACTAATAAACTTGTAAAATAACTTACATAGCTGGAGATTAGAAAATGGTCACCACTGCATAAAAAGTAATCTGAGTTACAAGCTGAGTTGCGCACATTCAAGATTCAACGGCTTTATCCATATTATTGATCCTTTTTCTGAAGCTTCAGTTTTGCTTCTATGTCTCCACTGTAAGGTGCAACATGGTATGCGTACTGCTGTAGAACAGAGAAAATAACCATCTCAATGCACAGCGCTACATTCTGAATCGCTTCCCGTAGGTGCTCCGTGTCCAACCAGAAATGCTGAGATCGGATAACGCCCATTGCAATAAGGATGTCAAGCACTATTCCCTGTAGTCATCAAAGCATTTACAAAAGTAGCAATAATATTGTTACACTGACGAGATTTTGATTCGAATAGGTTGAAGCTCGAATTTTGATCATAATTCAGGGCAAGGAAAACCATATTTAAACCAACTACGGGGAGCATAGTTAAGATTCCTATCAACAAGCTGGATAGGTAGTTAATTCAACGATACGGTCCTCCATTCATCATGTCAAACACGTTACAAAATTCTAGACTTAAATTGCACTGCAAAAACTGAATGCAAATTTCACCAGATTTTGGAGAACATGCTTCTACGGGAATTTTGTCATTTTTTGGGGATCAGCTTTTAAGAAATTCATCTGTTTCCTTATTCAATACATACATAAAGGATCAAGAGTTGAGTTGAGCCAATTCTACGAAGCTATATTATAATCATTATCCACAGGAAAATTTGAACCCCCATTGTTCCTAAAAAATATTATCCACAGGAAAAAAGAACAATGCTAAAGAAAAATGGATAGCCGATTTCACAATGTAATGTTCAATAAAGATCATCTAAATTTTCTGACTTCATAACCAAAGGCACGAAGCAACCTCACAATTGTTCACATTTCTAGCTGTGCCCTTTGTGAATTTACAGCCACGATAATCACAATATCACAGTACGCCTATGAGTGACAATTACTACAGACAACAAGTCAGCACATGCTTTATAAACCAAATCCAAACTCATATTTCAAAAGCTGAACAAACAGATGGAGAAGAAATGATTTTTACCTGCCAAAAGCTAAAGAAAACAATTCCTTTGATGCAGATGAACTTTGCTAGTGGCTTATGTGGTTGCAATTCTTTCGCAAAGACATGGTAGAAGACAACCAAAGAATACATAGCCATGTAGAAGGATAAGTTGAGAACGGTGGTGAACGTCCAACTGAGCCAACTGGGATAAATCCCAAGTATTTGCAATGTTATCATCAATATGGAACATACCGGACGGATGACAACAAACTGCCATGTCCAATACTTGAGTAGTCTCAATGTTTGACGATTCAAATGAACTTCTCTGGGCTGCACAGTGTGGAATGCCACTTTTCTTAGTCCTAGATGCAAACATCTAACAGCACAATTTAAAAATATGCAGAATGAGTGTATCCGAATTCATGATAAATATTCAGCCAACAATTCGCCAATCTATCAATTCGCTCCAGACAGGATTATGGCTGACAGCAAAATCTATCAGATCAGTTGATTCAACAATTACAATATCATTTTCAATAATTTGACCCTAAAATTAAACAATGAAAAAAAATTAAATAATTAGTTATACATTTTTCAGCAATTCACCATCTAACACATTTTCAACCATTGATCATACATAGTCAATTATCCAACACCAAAATTCAACAATCCACTGAAAACAGACTCCACGAGTCAGCTTCTAATCCCCTGCCCTTCAGCTTATTTTGGCAGCAAAATGGCATTTGAAAATGTCAATAATCAATGATAACAAAGGTGATAAATCAAAAATTTTATTTCTTTTTAAGAAATATTGCAGCTACAAAATCTCTTATCATCTATCACATGCTAATGATCAAACCAGTCCATTGAGGAAAGCAAAATCTCACCTGGAAAAGAGTCATTGGAAATGAATGGTGAATCTCTCTCCCCTTGACCTCATCAGGCACAATATTGTTGCTCATGGAAATCTTTAAATAACTATACATCAAAGCCAAAAACTTTGCAATAGCCTGAGTCACAGCAAAATCGCGTAATCAAACACCATTCCAGATACACTAATTAAACACCCAAAAAGCCTGAACAACAGAAAAGAAAAAAGAAAGTGAAATTGAAAAGGGACGCACCAAAGCCTCGTAGCATTCTTTAACACAATCCAGGAGCATGAAAAAGGGCTTGCTGCCTTTTATATCCAACAACCCTACAAATGAATTAACAGCATAAACTGGGGCCATCATTATGATAATAAGTATAGCCTTCTGCTCCTTCGGATTCTTCCAGTAATACATATGTTGCGACAACAATTGAAACGTGAAGTGCAGAGTTAACATCACCGAAAATCCCGAACCCGCCAGTGTCAGTTCCCTCCGATCCATTTTGCTAAAATCCATCTTCTAGAAAATACAATGATCAGCAATATTAGGGAGATAAATATCTTGCCAGTTGCCAGGCTTCAAAAATCGAGGGAGAAGCGAGAATTTAAAAGGGGTAGACAAGTCCAAGGTTGTTCATAGAATCATGGTAAGAGGAAAAGTCAAAATACCTATAAACTTAAAAGCGTGCCAATTGTTCTATTTTAAATTCAGAAAAACGTTTTAACTAACACGCGCTTTTTCGGTGCCCATGGGCAAAAGCGTGAGTCTTTTTGAAAGTCGCATTCGTCAAAACACGCTAATACAACGGGTCGGGCATTATAAAAAGGCGCGAAAGGGCCGTTGGGATACCTACAAAATTTAAACATCGTCACAATCGCGTGCAAAGAAGCAACAATAGTTGTACCTGAATCCGTCCAAGACGCAAAAGGGTGTCAAGAAATCGACAATATCTTCATTTGGTGACCATCTCTCCAATAATGCCAAGAGTTATTGTCCAATATAGGGTTACAGTATTGTCCGATAATCTGGACCGCGGCGAACATGACAAAACGGCGGCCAAGTCTGAAATGGTCATCGTGCTGTACAAGTCGTCTGTCTCCTTTTTTCTCTTAGTCAAGCAATAAATTCTACGTAAGGGCCCTTACTAGAAGAAATATCTCAAGTCTTAAAAAAGAAGAAAGAAAAAAAGAAAGAAATCTCTAAGTCCAGGTCTCAATGTCGTGAGTGGGGAAGAAGAAAGAAAAAAAGAAAGAAATCTCTCAAGTCCAGGTCTCAATGTCGTGTGAGTGGGGAATAAGTCGTGTCATTTGTCCCATGCATTGAAAATGTTCCTCATCTATTAGTCATAATTATTTTTCCATTTATTGTACAAATTTATATGCCTAATTTGTACAGCACGATGACCATTCATAGGGTATATATATGCATATAAGGAGGGGTTTATGATTCGAAAACATTTTAGTACTTGTTGAATTTCTGAACTGGGGAATATGTTTATTGTACTTTTCTTGTCAGTTTTACTGTATCAAGGTAATTTTTGCCAGAGGGCGGTCTCGATAAGTGTGACATATGATAGTAAGGCACTGGTTATTGATGGAAAGCGGAGAATCTTGCAGTCAGGATCTGTGCATTATCCATGATCCACGTCGGATGTGAGTGAGAATCACCATTTTTTCACTCCTTTATATATATATATAGTTAATTGGTCTGATGAGATGAGTCGTTATTCTGTTTTTGGTTAATTGAAGCAATGGCCCGAAATCATTAGGAAGGCAAAGGAAGGAGGGTTGGACGTGATAGAGACTTATGTCTTTTGGAATTATCATGAGCCCATGAGAGGAGAGGTGAGTAAGTTCCTGTGTCCCATTCTTGAAATCGAAAAAATCGAGTTTTATTGATGACTTTAACAAAGTAAAGAGTATCTCTTAACGAGGAAGAGCTTAATTTCTTGTTTCTTATGGACAACTAGATCGATTAACTTTTCTTTTTCAAATTGTGAAAATAACTATTATTGATGGTTCATCAATGATGATACTTCATTCTATGGTCCCCTATTGTACCATATCTTTCTTGAAACACTGACTTTTTTCAGGCCCTATCCCTATGAAATATGATAATTGATGGCTCATCTTTTGTTGAATATTTATGAATCTTCCATAAGGTTGCTGTCTTTCATGAGCTTGTTTTCTCTTGCATAGTGCTTTTTATTCATGTGTGATGTCTGAAATCATTGTTATAATGACTGAGGGGCCGAGTGGATCTTTGTGGACTGCATATATCTGGTTTCTTTTGGGATGGACTATCTCATTGCATGCATAAAAGAAAATGAATTCTATATTTTCTTTCTCAATATTTTTCTTGCTTCATTGTTTTTGTGTCTTATAACTCTATACTGACCCTCTTAAAAATGTAGTACTATTTTGAAGGTAGATTTGACCTAGTTCAGTTTGTGAAGCAAGTACATGCAGCCGGTCTTTTTGTGCATTTGAGAATTGGCCCTTATGCTTGTGCTGAATGGAATTATGGGTTAGTTCTCATCCAGTTTTCTTTTTCTGTTCTATAATTTTTTCTTTCATGTCCTCTGGCAATAACTATCCCTCCTTCTGCTTCTGAATATAATATTTAACCTCATTTATTGATTAAGGATTGGAATGAAACTATTGTAATTTTGCAAGTCCTTTCTTAAACTTTAGGCGAGTTGATTCCATCAATCCATATACATATTTCTTCAAGTTTTCTTATCTTTTCTGAACAGGGGGTTTCCAATGTGGTTGCATCTTATTCCTGGAATACAATTCCGTACAAAAAATAGCCTTTTCAAGGTGCATTTATACGTTTTGCACCAAGTTAAATTGTTTCCCACTAATTACTTCACAAGCTTAAGGTTTCATGTAAATTCTTATAATCAATACAGGATGAAATGGAGCTTTTTCTCGCAAAAATAGTTAACCTGATGAAAGACGAGAATCTATTTGCATCACAAGGAGGACCAATTATTCTTGCACAGGTAGATTCTTAATATGAAAAAGTTCCTCATGCACTTAAAAGCTGTTGTCTGTTTTGGAATTTAGGTAAACTTGTTTTTACTGAGTCAATTCCGGCATCAAAATTCCAGAATGATTGGAAACAAATTTTGGCTCTAGTATGCTGGTCTTGTAATTTTTGCTCTCAATTAAGAAGTTTTAGACTGCTTTTTGCTTGAATATAAGTTTATTTTACCAAATCATATCTGGGTAAGTTTTCAACAGTGTTGGCACAGTACGTGGTCATCCTCTATATGCTGAATTAAGTATCCGAAGTTTCTGTATGATTTTAAACTTTGTAATGTGATTTGTTTTCTATTTGTCTAATGATTGTTAAGGGGAGAGTTTAATATTATAGGTGGAAAATGAATATGGAAATGTCGAATGGGCATATGGAGTAGCTGGAGAGTTATATGTTAAGTGGGCCGCAGAAACCGCTATTGGTCTTAACACCACTGTTCCTTGGGTGATGTGTGCACAGACAGATGCACCAGATCCCATTGTAAGTATATTCAACTAGTCTAGTCGTTTCATCTTTTTGAAGGGCTGAATGCACTTTAGGTATTTGAAATTGCACTGATGCAATATTTTTGTAGCACACCAAGACTCATAGTCCATGTGCTGTTGTTATGATTCTCTTGATGGCAAGGGTTATAGTCGGCTCATATACATAACAAAGGCAACATGTTATGTGCAGATAAACACTTGCAATGGGTTTTACTGCGATAGATTTACTCCAAATTCCCCATTCAAGCCAAAAATGTGGACGGAGAACTATGTGGGATGGTAAACAAACTCCAGGTTTCTGTGTCTAAGTAATTTATCATACTCTTTATTAGTCAAGTCCAAATCTAACCTACAATTCTATAGGTTCCTTTCATTTGGATATGCCGTTCCTTTTCGGCCTGTTGAGGACTTAGCTTTTGCTGTTGCACGATTTTTTGAAACAGGTGGCACTTTCCAAAACTATTACATGGTGAGTTTGATTAGGTGGGTATCACATAGGATCTGACAGGGACAATGTTTGACCATTTGGACTTTTCTGGCTCTTTTGCAGTATTTTGGTGGCACCAACTTTGGTAGAACTGCTGGAGGACCTCTGATTGCGACTAGTTATGATTATGACGCACCAATAAATGAGTATGGTAGGCTTCTTGAACTATGTTTTCATGTCATAATTTTCTAACACTTCACACACCATTTACATATGGGGGTTTCATGTTATGGCTGGAAATTCTTTTCCATTGCAAGAAGTGAGGTTTCAGAAAGGAAATGAAGGGCCAGTTCTTTGGTTATATATACTTAGTACTTACTATGATGCAAATTTTTGACAAAAGTAATTTGTCATTCTCAATATGCAGTTGTTAAAAGCATCATTGGCTTCATGAACTTGAAATCTCAATGATTTTGGTTATTGACAATTTAAAATCCGGAAAATTTACATGAAGATCAACCTTGTAAACTTTCTTGTGGAAAGATGATGAGGTATTGCAAACTGCATAGGCAGAGAGGAGAAATAAAAAATATGCTGGCCCTCATTGACTATGGTGTAGTTTTTCGTTTTGGTTTCTCCCTCTTTCGCTCTGGCACAGGTCATGCAGAAAGATCAATTCCTTCCTCTTGGAAGAGCACAACTTTAACTACTCGGTAACCATCTTAGAAATCATTTCGTCTCTTATAAGAGCAATTTGTGCAGGTTATATTAATCAGCCTAAGTGGGGCCACCTACGTGACCTTCACATTTCAATTAAGCACTGTGAGGAGCATTTGATAGATGCCAATGCAACAAAAATATCTCTTGGTGAGAATCTTGAGGTATGTTTAATATCATAGATCAACTATATAGTATTTTTAGCATATTCGGCATGAAGTAGATTGAAATGAAAAGCTGTGAGAATATTTGGAAGCAATCTGTTGTGAAACATTTGACCACAGTGGGTCCTTTTTATTCTGTATTTCATCTATGTTGTGGTTGGACAATCATTTCTTTCGCCTAGGAATTGAATATCATCTTTCTTGTCAGGCACACATATACTACAAATCCGCAAATGACTGTGCTGCATTTCTTGCCAGTTATGATAACTCCTCAAATGCAACTGTTAATTTCAGAGGGAATTCTTACTTTCTTCCTGCATGGTCTGTGAGCATTCTTCCAGACTGTGCAAATGTCATATTCAACACGGCTAAGGTATCGTACACACCTTTTGTTTTAATAATTGTTGGCATTCCTCAATGGGAAAAAAACACATAAAAATGGAGGCTTTATTTGTGATTGGAAAATTAGCATTAAATGAGTTGAATTATTAAGTGGTTAGTGGATCATTTGTCTGGCGGGATGTGGCTCCTTATGGATTGCCCCTTGGCGGTCTCCTCGTCGTGACTATGAATTATGCCGCCACTGCCACCATGTCAGGCAAAGGCCCCGTGAGAATGGATTTCCTAAAAACCCCTAGCACTAATATCCTTTAATACATTTTTCATGGACGTAGGTTGTTTCACAAGTAACCAATGATGATGATCCTTCTACTTGGGATGTCACCATACCATCATCATCATGGAGTTGGTACACAGAAAAGGTGGGCATTTGGGGAAACAACTCATTTGAGGCTTCACGTTTACTGGAGCACATAAATACAACCGAAGATACAAGCGATTTTTTATGGTACACTACAAGGTAAACCACTACAACTTTGGTTTTTGTTTTCTGTCCTTTATTCTACCATGTTCAAAATAATTTAATGCTTTCAAATATGCTAATTTCTTATAAAAACTACTGGATAGGCTCATAATATCTTAATTTTACAAAATTTCGTATTATTGTGATTTGAACTGCGCATCTAGCAATGGGGATGAATCCTCAATTCCACTTGTTTCCCAATCCCCTGTCCCATGAATTGAAAAAAAAACTAAACTTTTTTAACCTTGAAATGTAAAATAAATGCACGTGGCACTCTATTTGGTGGGGATCACGGGCTGGGAAAGTTGGACTGATGACATAGACCAGTTTGAGTCATCTCAAGAGCTGTCGGCAGCTCCTCTGGATTGTGATCAAGATATGAGAATTCATGGCCTTTTATCTTGTATTTTCATCTGCACCTATTATTTTCAGAATGAGTCTCCATTATATTGTTAATTGTTGTATAATTCCTTCTCCTTTTAGGGAACCAATACTTTAATTACACATGCCATCATGACGTCGTTACTCTTAGGCAGTCACATCTCTGTGCACGGGATATTAACTATTTGTCCATATGCCTTGAATGGAAGCATAAATGTAGACGCAAAACTTGAGAAAAATCAAAGTAAACAAGTAGGATTGGTTATCAAGAGCTTGGGGCATGCTGCTCTTCTATTTGTCAACAAAAAACCAGCGGGTAAGTTATATATGGTGTGAAATCATTTTTACAGACAATTTCTTAATATCAATTATCCACCAAGTATAGTTATTTTGTATTCTCTTTTCTATTTAGGGTTAATTAGATTAAATCCACTGCGTTTTCTTCAATTTGGACTTTTCCCTCTAACCTTTTTTTTGTGGCATTTTACTGCCCAACCTTCTGATTTTGCATTTAAACCACCGCTGGCCCATTCCTGTTGTTGCACTCATTCCCCCAACCATGTAATTTTTGCATTCTACCCCCAAAAAGTTTTGCATTCAATCCTCAAATGTAAAAATTGGATTAATATCTGAATTTAACAAACTTAAGATTTTGTTGATGTGGTGTTCATTGAAAGAATTTGATGGATGCGAGTAGTTCAGGATTCGGTTATTGCTTTGACAATTTTCAGGATTCGGTTATGGCAATCATGATGATGCGAGCTTCACACTGACCACAAAAGTTAACCTTCACAGTGGAAACAATACATTAGATGTGCTGAGTATGATGATAGGTCTACAGGTTGACTTTTTTCAAGCCTATCTCTCTCACATGCACAGAGTCTTGTAGATCAAGAGCAAATGGTTTCTGGAAATTTTAATTTTTCTACATTCTAATAATTGTGTGTCCTCATAAGAATGTTTATATGTCTTTAAGAAAATGCATTTTCTGAAAATTTAAAATAAACCTGAATGTTGTTGATTGCATGGGAGCAGTTAATCCACCTTGTTATCATTAGTAATGCCTTCTGGTTGCCCGAGCTTTTTGATTGGTTGAGGTTGCTAACTATTTGATTGTTAATGGGGATTTTTTGTGCAACACAACACTTGTTTCCACCCATGTAGATGAGCAATATTTATTTGTGCCTTTTAAGTAAAATTTCATGCTTTATAGGCCCTGGGCAATATATTTAGTTGTTAGCCAGAGGCTGGTATTGCACTTTTGTACCTTGGTTTGGAGTCCTCAAATGTATCTTCTAGCTCTTTCACTTCTAATTTGATTGTTCACATTGAGAATTTTCATCATTTTGATATTAAATTCATAATTTTCTATCCTCAGAATTATGGACCATGGTTTGATGTTCAAGGGGCAGGGGTGTATTCCGTCGTTCTTACTGATTTAGGGGATTCTGAACTGGATCTTTCCAACATGGGATGGACCTATCAGGTAGGTAGTGTGATCTCAATTAGACACGTCAGTACATGCATCACATAACTCAACTTGAAGCTAGTCCAAACATATCCAGTCTAAATCAGCATGCACTGTATGGCATGCTTAGAAAGTTTATGCTTGAGACATAGCTTATGTAAATATTCTTTAATTTATGTTTATATATATATATATATATATATTATTTACAGTCTCTAATGTCCTACTCCCTCCATTACATATCATTTGTCACCAACGATGTGTTGGTATATGTAACGGAGAGAGTAATGTTTCGGAACTGATTTTATTTTGAATATCCCAAAAAATGCATCTCCTCCATTTACGTGCAGTTTGAAATTCAGTTAAGTGAAGTGAAATAGTATGCATCTGCATGGAAAAGAATATGTAACTCTCGAGATGATGTGGACACAAGTGAAGAGTGATATACAGGCACTGAAATAGATTTTCTTTTTTCTTTTGAAAGATAGGAAATTTCGTTAGAAGGCCGGAAGGCCAAAATGCCCAATAATGTTTAAATACAATCAGGCCAATCCAAAACAACACAAAAAAGGCTCACAATTGATCAATCGTAAAATGAGCCAATATCGAGCTCGTTCAAACCAAAAACTGGAAGGAAACCTTGAGCTGTGGGAAGTGGGAACCAGCCTGGAAAGGCACTGAAATAGATTTAATTGTGTTTTAAGGAGGAAGAAGTTTTTCTTTTGATTAAATCAATACCTCAAAGATTGAGCTTCAATACTGACTTGAGTTTGGCACTTCGCAATAAAACAGTGCTAAATGATAAGTTAAATGAGTGAATTTCATTTTTCTTGTCTTGCCTTCACTTTCTTGCATATTGTTGCCTTTGTGGTTTTCAGCTTCCTTATATTACATGTGAAGTGGATAACGAGCCAGAATCTATAATTTCTAGATATATTCCAGTACCAAATTTGGCATTTCATTGCACCTAATGGCATTCTTCGACTTGTTTTCAGGTTGGACTGGAAGGTGAATTCCTTGGACTTGATAATGTTTCAATGGCTAGTAGTTCTATATGGACTCGGGAAGGCTCTACACCAATCAACCAGAGTTTGATATGGTACAAGGTAATTGGAATGCAGCTTGTATGTTACTATATGCAGACTTAAAACACACACATTTCTCTAGGTAGAGTACTTTTTTGCCACTCAATTTCTATGTTAAATGCTTGCCCGCAAAACGGAGTACATATCCAAGAATGGTATGTGTTGATTGCACTGCTTTCTTTCACCCTCGATAGCAAGTTGAAATCGCTTTGGTTTCATTGAATTCAATTTTAGCCCTTTTCATGAGAAACCAAACTAAAAGACTTCTTTCTGCTGATCTTATCAGACTGTCTTCCGTGCTCCAAAAGGTAAGGGTCCTGTATCACTGAATCTTGCAGGCATGGGGAAAGGTCAAGCATGGATAAATGGTCAGAGCATTGGGAGATATTGGTCTTCTTATCTCTCACCGACAACTGGCTGTTCAGACAATTGTGACTACAGAGGAACTTATGATTCATCAAAATGTTTGAAAGGGTGTGGTCAGCCAGCTCAGACACTGTAAGTTCATGCTGAAATCTGCTTTGCCTAATTTCCTTGGGGCTCTATTTCTGCAATGGATATCTATAAGAAGTCGAAAGTTGTCTCTATATTTTCATTTCACTCAAGGAGAAAACAAATAACCTCCAGGTACCATGTTCCACGCTCTTGGCTGCAGCCTGGTGAGAACTTACTTGTCATCCATGAAGAACTAGGCGGCGACCCATCTACAATCTATTTGGTGGCCCAGAATAGGCAACACATATGCGGTTGTGTATCAGAGGCTGACCTTCCACCAGCTGATACTTGGGAATCGGGTGTTGGTTTTCCCTCTAGGACACCTGAGCACCGGCTGACCTGTGAAACAGGATGGCACATTGGTTCAATACAGTTTGCCAGCTATGGGACTCCAAAAGGAAATTGTGGAGCACTGAATCCAGGAAGTTGTCATGTCAACGTCTCAAAAATTGTTCGCAAGGTAATGCCATACACTAAAATTTCACACATTTGTGTCAAATAGTTTAAAAGTTGCACAGTTTATACCGTTTGTGGATTTTGTTGTGCAGGCATGTGTTGGCAAACAGAATTGTTCAGTTTCAGTCACCACAGGTGAGCTTGGGGACCCATGTCCAAATGTCGTCAAAACCTTGGCAGTAGAAGCCCTTTGTAAAGCTTGACATATGCCTGAGTTCAGCCTACTTTATTACCTCTGGTTTTCTTACTTTCCAAACAGTATCTTTTCATAGTAAATGCAGAAATTACAGAAACACCTGATGTACTCACAGTTCATATCCTCCTCAAATAAAATTCCTGAATTTGTAACCCTGCGCCCATTTATTATTCTGTATTCCAAGTATTTGTTGGATCAACAGGGTATTATTATAACAGATGGCATTGCATTCCAGACTGTGTTCTGACAACTTGAGCAAATTCAAACCACACACAATTTTGACAGTAAGCCGGTGATGCTGAATCTTTACTGGACAACAAGGACAATCTTTCCAATATGTTTGCTGCTTTCCAGGAGCCGGTGAGCTTCTGCAGCTTCTTCTAATGGCATGTGCTTATACACGACTGGTTTTATCTTGCCTGCAGTGATTGCTGGCCAGATATTTTTCTCGACCTCCCTTACGATCTGAGCTTTGTTTTCTGGGCTCCTACCTCGCAATCCAGCAGCTGCAAGAAAGTGTAACATTGAGTATAGCAAAATATTGCAAGAAATAGTGCCACAAAATTTATAAAGGAAAGTGAGTTGTTTTGGGAAACATGTCATTAATTAGGGTCAAGCATGTTACCCTGGACAGTGAGGCGTTTGGCTAGCAAAACCCCAAGGCTTATTTCAGCAACTGATCCGCCCATTAAGCCAATTATGAACAGCCTCCCATCAAAATTAAGTATTTCCAGGTTTTTCTGCAAATAAGGACCACCCAAGATGTCTAGTATGAAATCAACACCTGTTGATGAAGATCACTTTCAAATTAAATGTTCATACAAAAGCAAGAGCCTTGGAGGAGGGGGGGGGGGGAACAAGTATGGGGAGTTGAATGATATTGCAAAACAATGCCGAAACAAACCCTTTTACCTTTTCCTCCAGTTTCATCCTTTACTCGCGCAACAAAATCCTCAGTCTTGTA
>MAYD01489341.1:0-15393 GCA_001909325.1 Ruellia speciosa
AAATACATCCAAACATCCCAGGTCTGTTAAGTTTCTAGTGTTTTACAAATTTTACTTAAACCATGAATTTCATAATTTTCTTCTGATACTAAATGGAAGTACGTCCCAACACTATTCGCATTTTGCACACAAGTAATGATTGCAGCTCCCTTTGACTTGTAACCATAACAGGATGCTCCATTGCATGATCATAGTTAACCATGGCACAACTTTCACAAATTGTTTTAACAATACACAAGATTGCAGGTGTGGTCACAATCTTTAACACTTTACAATCAAGGTAGGAAGTCACTTAGCAATACCTAAGCTGTTGAGCATGCATGAATTTGGATTAGAAATCAAGGGTAAACCAAATCAACAAATGAATCTAGTGTAACACCAGAAACAAAATGTATTTTCCCCATGAAGTTAAATGGCATCCTGTTGGTAGATTCGGAATATGGTATCAATTTGAATCTAAATTAAACAAATAAAACTATAATAGTCACATTACCAACTTTCTAGGAACTTACTAATTACTAATATAGGGAATAACATGTGATTTAATTATTGCGAACTTTGTTACTTGATAATGAACACGAACATATCTAAACTTGAGTTTCCCCTTGAGGTTGTCTATCTTTTTGCTGACTTGTCCAAATTGAATGCGATCTAAGTTCCCGTGTTCAACTTGAGTAGGAGGGGAATGTCGGAATATTTGGTTGGTTAAGTTATGATTATATTTCCTACTCTTTGAATTTCATGTTTAAGTAGATATTATATGTTTTGCTCATTATTAATATTCTTTTCTTATTACATTGGGATTTGATATGCCTTTTTCATTTAATCATTGTGATTGTACTCTTGCTATGTAGTGCCCATTATCGAATAAAAAATAAGATATGATGAACTTGGATCAATATCTTTCATTTTGTAGAATTCCGACACCAGATTCTTTATGTTACTTTATTTTGCCTTGGAGTTCAGATTGTGTTTCTTCACCTGGACAGATCCTAATCTGGAATTTCATTTTCTGGGTCATATTTTTATGTATCATATTTGAAATCTTTGTTTTCAGATATGTAGCGTTGAACATGCTGATGAAAGCGCTAGCATTGGACAGCCAAGCAGTGCAAAGACACCGAGCTACAATTTTGGAATGTGTAAAGGTATCATGTTGGTGGGTTGGTTTTGTTTAAGTAAAACATGAATGCTCTGGTTGTTAATCCTTTCAAAATAGGTTTGCACCAAACATATAATCCACAATAGCTTTTCTTTTACATATTCACATGAATAAACAAACTTCTATAATTACACAATTATCAAGTCAAACAAATATTTGTAATTTATGTACACATATGAATATAATATTCTAAAATTGATCATTATTCATATAGCTTCTCACATTATCTAGTCATTTTTAATATTCTATTTATAAAGAATTGACGAAACAATCAAGTCAAATATATGCTAATTTTTTCACTATGCGTAATTTAATACATATTAAAGCTTGGAGGGTTGCATTAGAATCAAAAGGTTTTGCATAGGTAGAGGTAAAATAAAATAACAGGATAAACATACAAATTGGAGGGGAACAACCGAACAACTAAAGATAATAAACTTTATTTAGGATCTACTTTTGTAGAACATTGGGCAAGATCAATATAACTGATTATTCTGGTATAAATAGTTATTATCTAATCTTCTACCTTAAGAGGAGCTGATTGGGATTGTTTAAGCAATTCACATAATCTGACTTCTTGTCAATTGATTCTGAGGGGGTGTTTGGTTCACATTGGCATGGATACAAATCATTCAGATTTATTTTAAGTATTTCAATTAATCTCATTGGTTATTCTGATTAGCAAGCTAAAACATTCACCGATGAGAAGATTCAAAGTGTTTGAAATAAATCTAATGATGTTAATCCATGCTGACTCCAAGTCCCGTGTCCGAACCAACTGCCCCATGAGTAACTTTGTAAAGGTCTGAAGCAAATTGTGCAGGAGCCCTCAGAGCTGCTTTCAGGCTTACTCCTTTGTTGGTTGATGAAGTTACCCATAGGATTCAAACAAAATTCATTGAAATAAATGAAGAAATGCATCATCTGGACTCTTTGATTGTAAAATACCACTATGATTAAATGGAAAGTTTTATAGGACAGGTGTTCAAATAACAAAATTTTATTGAGCTGAATGTTGGGTTATTAAATATGAACATAAACCAAAAATGAGGGTTGGAGCAAGTAGAAAGGAAAATTTTACAGGCCAATTGTAAATCTAGGAATATTTTATTGAACCAATGCCGAGCTATTAAATATGAACATAAACAAAATAGGAGGGTCCCAAAAAGGAGAATGTTAAGATGGATGTTTGGCCATACTAAAACAGATAAAAAATTAAGAACTATGGCATTAGATGGAAAGTAGAAGTTACAACAATGGACGTGAAGATGAGGGTAACAATTTGATGATAGTTAAGTCATGCATTTAGGAGATGTCTAGTACAATGTCTTGAATTCAGACCTTTTGGTTCATATTAAAACAAGTAGGGGAAGGCCTACAAAAAGTTGGAAGGAAATTACAGAAAGAGATTTGTTATATTTGGCTTGATCAAATTCGATGGCGACCTGCGATTCATGTAGCAAACCTGTCATAGACTCATAGTGGGATAAGCCAGCGATTCATGTAGCTGACCTGACATAGTGGGTTAACGCTTAGACAATGATGATTATAACTTGACTAACAAAATACCTTCAATTTCACATACCTAAGCTAGTTTCCCAACAACATGACAAAGGTTAAATTTGTTCATTTGTTCTTAAAGTTCCATTTTATTCACTGCTGACATGGAATCCATGAAACTGACCCCACAGAGTGGGGAGAAGGCTTAGATGAAACTACTGTGGACCTAATGGCCTTATTTGACCCGGTTTTATTGGTGAATTTTATTTTATTTTTATGTCTTCGTTTTGTGGTATCGAGGGGTTATAATACACCTATGGTTTTTCTTTTTCTCCAAGTTGTGTTTCTTAACTATCTTCAAACATTCTATTTCTAGTGTAAGTTATCAGGTTTGCTTCTTATTGATGCCAGGATTCAGATCCTTCGATCCGTAAAAAGGCCCTGGAGCTTGTCTATCTTCTAGTCAATGAAAGCAATGTGAAATCTTTGACAAAGGAACTCATTGATTATCTGGAAGTCAGTGACCCCGAATTTAAGGGAGACCTCACTGCTAAGATTTGCTCAATTGTGGAGAGGTAAGTTGAATAATGAAAGTTTGTGCATGAATGTATTAATTAGCTCATGATCTGGAAGGATTTAAACTTGTTTGCTTGGTTTGTTCTGGAGAGGAGCTTTCCTGCTACACTTTCCAAATGCTTCCTGAGACCCTTTGCTCTGATTTTGAAAATTTCATCTCTTCAATTGTTTTTTGTTCATCTTAATCTATGTTCCTCACATGTTCTATAATTATTCTATGAGTTATCGTGGTCAGCATCAGCCACATGCATTAACTGATTTTCTTGTTTGACAAAACACTTTAACTTGGTGGAACTTGAATTATGATGTCTGCCAATTTGCTTCTGGCATAGGTTCATGATTCATCTGCTGTGTGGTTGTTCTACAGGTTTTCCCCTGAAAAAATATGGTATATTGATCAGATGGTGAAGGTTCTTTCAGAGGTATGTGTATTTGTGGAATTTCTGTTGTACAGATATTTGACTGTGAGACTGAAGTTCTTTTGGGGAATGGACATCATGTATCTGAGGCATCAAATCATTTCATTTCTTGTAATACATATATGTATATATATTATTATATTGCTTGAATGCGTATCATCTCATGTACACATGGTCTCTCAAATCAATTGTATGCAGCACAGAGTTTTTGAAAGTGGAACTGCAACTCTTGTTTGTGATTTCATTCTATACCAACTTCACAGGCATAAATTGACAAAATTCAGGGATCTTGTAATTGATATATATATATAGTTTTACATGCGGTATGCCCTAAAGTCTAGCAAATGATTATTTCATCCAGATGCAAAGAAGTAGGTTTATTCTCTTGGCAACTGCTCATTGATTACATTACACCCAGAATTTCTGTTGGGGCAAACCATATGTGGCATTAGTTGGTCATCTTGTTTTTTGCCCAGTTGTTATCAATCAGTCATTTTACTTTATATCCAGTTGTTTATGAATACTTTTGTATGCTTTGAAGTGTGATCTTTATTACCATATGTTCTATCAGGGCCGTTGTCCGTCTTTTATTGTGTCAGTAATGAGTTTCATGAACTTATGCGTTGCTATAGACCTTTTTGTCTCCTTCAAAGAATTGATCTTTGTGATAGTATTACAGGCTGGAAATTATGTGAAGGATGAAGTGTGGCATGCCCTTATTGTTGTGATTACTAATGCTTCTGATCTTCATGGATATACTGTTAGAGCGCTATACAAGGCTGTACAAAAAGCAGGCGACCAGGTATGTTGACCTGCTGTAGCATTAATTTTTACATCCACTCATCTCCTAAATTATGCTATATCTTGGCTAGGAAACTCTTGTTCGGGTTGCTGTTTGGTGTATTGGAGAATATGGAGAAATGTTGGTTGGTAATGCTGGAGTTCTTGCTGTAGAAGATTCAGTAACTGTGAGTTCATGCTTTTCGATTATTATTATTTTCAATTTTGATTAGTATTTTCTGAACTCCAATATCAATTGCTTGGGGAGTATGGTTAATGTTAAACTATCTTGCAAGTTTCTTGTAGGCTGGGAGACTACATCTAATGGCTACCGTGTAATTATAATAGGTTAAGCTATCACTATTTCATACTTCTAAGGATACTTTGAAAGTAGTAATTTTCTACACTATATGTCATCAAATTCTCCTTGATGAAGAATAAATATATACTTAGTTGGAGGAAGTTCCAACCTGGTCGTTCTCTTGAATTTTGATTTTATCATTTTAGTTGAGTACCATGTCATGCGTTCCCTTTGGCATGCTGCTATTATGTATGGTGTTTTTTTCATCAAATGTCTGCTCCTTTTTTTCAAGTAAAGAGTAGTTAATTGACATCAACACCTTCTAATTGTTTATCCCGCTGTGTGGGACCAACTATATGTATCACATGTCCCTAGGCCTTCTACTAAACCCTTCCCCTTCAGTATGAGCCAAAATCTTTGTTTTCTATAATGAATTGATCCTTTTACATATGACCAAACCAATTTAAGTATGTTTCTCATATTTATCGAGTTAGTGTACCCAGATATCTGTCTCAATGCTCATTTGAGTTACCCTCATAATTTTGTTCATGCTCATGTTTAATACGTAACATTCAGCTCCTTAAAGCATCATTGATCTTGTAGTATCCTATAAAATTTTCTTTCAATTTAGACATATTTTACGATTGTCACATAGATGGCTTACTTGTTTCAATTAGAGATTTTACAACTTGCTTGTATCCTATGTGTAACATCTTTGTCAATTCCCATATTTTCTTTAAGGATTGATGCTAAATAATTAAAACTTTAGATGGTTTAGTTCCTACCACCATTTTGCACATTTATACTATTGTCAATTCAACAGTTACTAAATTTGCACCTATTTATGGTAAAATATTTTAATTTTAAGATCCCTTCAAGCTTTTGTACTCCCTCTTCGGTTTCATCAATTAGAAATATATTTTCTGCAAACATACATGCTGGGATGGAGTTATGTAATTGTCAATGGCTAAGGCAGAGGTAAGACCTCAATCAAGATTCTGGCGGAAATCTGTAATATTTAGGATTATACATGGAAATCAGTTAATTTTCCATGTGATATCTACTGCATCTTCAACTAAATAGTAGTTAAGGATCCAAAACACATCTTAAGAATGATTTCACAGGCTTGGGTGTGAGTACCAAAAAGTATCTGCCTCATTCTCATGCTTCTGCTTATGTGGTTTCTCGCGTGCCCAGTAATTACAACTATAATATCAAACAAATGCTGTTACACTTTACAGCCATTGGTCTTATGTCTTATTTATTTATACCACATTGCATTGTCTTATCTAATTATATGGATCAAAATGATCTATCTTTGAATGACAAATCCCTTTGCTGAACTTTCTAACTTTTCGATGTTTTCAGATAACATTTGACTTTATGGTGTTTTCAGATAGATCCAAATGCTTGGTTATGTTAACTGATGGTTGAATATCTTTGTTTTTTGCATATCTTTTATGCTCAGCATCACCATTAATATCATCTTTTTGCATTGGGCCTTTCATTTTCATAGAAGACTTTTACAAATTTGTCATCTGGAACAGGTCACTGAGGCTGATGCGATGGATGTAGTAGAAACTGCAATTAAACACCATTCTTTTGATCTCACAACTAGAGCTATGTGTTTGGTTGCTTTGTTAAAGCTATCTGGTCGTTATCCTTCTTGTACAAAGTATGTTTTCCTTCTCTACAAATTACTCTTGCTAGGTTACACGACATCATGACTATAAATATCCATACATAAGTATGTATGTATGTTTGGTTTTATGTTTCCTGATTTCGGTTTTGATTCATGGACTTGCATATCTCAGTTTTTAATCTTATGGAGGGAACCTGAATTTCATATCCTTCTCCGTCAATTACTGGAGGGGGAAATACTTACATGACTTCATTTACTCATAGAGTCATGGGATGGTTTAGTATTATTGGTTGTTTCAATTCCCTTTATCAACTGGGGAGTGATGTCCAATCTATTACAGGAGGGTAAATGATATCATCCTTCACCAAAAGGGAAGCATTGTACTTGAGCTGCAGCAAAGAGCCATTGAATTTAACTCCATCATTGATAAGCATGAGAAAATTAGGTAAGATACTTCACTTTAAACCTTGGTTCGTATTTGGCACATTGTCACTTCTACTTTACATGGCTCCAATGAGATGTATGGTTTTGTTCAGGTCTACATTGGTTGAACGCATGCCAGTGCTCGATGAGGCAACTTATATTGGGAGGAGGGCTGGTTCTGTTCCTGGTGCTGTTTCAACTTCACAAGGAGCTCCACCAAAATTGCCAAATGGTGTTACCAAGCCCACTGCAGCTCCTATAGTTGATTTACTTGATCTTAGTTCCGATGATAATCCAGCACCCACCTCATCTGGTGGAGATTTTCTTCAGGATCTTCTTGGGGTTGATTTGGCCCCAGCTGCCCAAGGTGAATTTAAGGCATTAAAGTGAATTTTACTTGATGGAATTCTTTGGAATGCAAACATACTTCTGACATAAACATTGCTCAAATGCTCTATTTTTCTCTGATTTTCAGTTTAAAAAATTAATGGAGTTTAATGTAGATTTATCCAAAAATTGCCGACTTGTTTTCTCAGCTAATATTTACACATCTTTAAATAGGAAGAGTCGATTTTGAATAGAACTTTTTCCTGGGGGTGAAACATATGTTTATAAGAAATTTATTTTTACCCTTAATATTTCAGGAACCAGTCTGACCCAGAAGAGTGGAACGGATGCCTTGCTGGATCTTTTGTCAGTTGGAAATGCTCCAGCACAAAGCAATTCCTCCATGATCGACATGTTGTCTCCGGGTCTAGAAAACAAAAGTTCAGTGGATATGTTGGATAAATTATCTGCCCCTTCTCTGCCTTTAGCACAAGCTTCTACTCCTGCTGCAAGTTCTTCCATGTTGGATTTGTTGGATGATTTTGGATCCATCCCGTCTGTGCCTGGTAAGATCTGTCAATTCCGTCCTGTTCCTTTTTTAGCTTTCTTGTACTAGCACCTCAGTGTTTTCATCCTCACACTTGATACCCATGCTTTCAGTTGCAGAAACCAATGGTTCTTCCTATCCTTCAATTGTTGCATTTGAGAGTGGCTCCTTAAAAATTACTTTCAACTTTGTTAAGGAGCCTGGAAATCCACAAACCACACTGATTGAGGCTCAATTTGTTAACAAGTCACCTAATGTCTACTCCAATTTTGTATTCCAGGCTGCAGTCCCCAAGGTAGTTTAAGGGAGCAATCTGTTATAATGTAGTCTTCTTTAGGTTTATTTTTGCCGGAAGGTAAAACATTTTTATAAATTATTCTTGGTATGTATCTGCTCAAATTGAACTGAAGTGGAATATCCGTCCATAGATTGCAGTGTTCATTAACTGGGTTTATTTCTGTGAAACTACAGTTTCTAATTGTAACGGGAATAAACAGAATCCTGCCTCGTGTTTGTCTTTTTGGGCATTATTGGGTTCTAAATCATTTTGTATATCCAATCTGCAGTTTCTACAGTTACACATGGATCCTGCCAGTGGTAATACTCTTCCAGCGAGCAGTAATGGATCTGTCACCCAGAAGCTCCGGGTTTCAAACAGCCAGCATGGCAAGGTAAGAAAATCCATATGCATGCAATATTTGATAGTTTTGCATCTCATTAATTGCTAGTGTTTTGTCATGATGGTGTGGCCTTATTTCATGCCAAGCACAGCTTTATTCCTCCATCTTTACCCTTCTGTGCAGTAAATGGCAGTGCATCATATTGATTATTTTTCTGTGTAATTAGAACCAGTGGCACTAGAAGTGCCATTGCAAGGTTATCAACAAAGCAACATGTTTCTGAATTTTTCTCAATGATTTTTCTTTTTTTTTTTTGGAATTTATTTCTCAATGATGTAAAGAATTCATTGATGCATAAATTTTTATTTGGATGTTGGATGCGATCCATTTTCCTGTTATCACTACATCAGAGTGTGGAGAAACATTTTTGCTGATTTATCTAATTTTATAGACTTAATGCGTGCAACGCTTTCGTGTTTCAGAAATCCCTGGTGATGAGGATACGGATAAGCTATAAGGTGAATGAGAAAGATGTGTTGGAGGAAGGGCAAATCAACAACTTCCCCCATGGGTTGTGAATGCCAACAGGAGGCTAATGGATGGATTTCGAAACATCTTATTGTTGCTTGAAGTACAATGCTTCGGGTGAAATTTTTATGATGTTGGGGGTGATGTCTGGTTGCACTAGGAATTTAAGTGGCTTGAGCAAAGTACTGAGCAGTACCATTTGCCATATGCCATTTGGAATTGGATGTCCCACTTTGCCCCGAAAAAGGCCAAGATTATGTGTATATTATCATTTTGATTCTTACTTTTAAGAAAGACTCCTGTGAACATATGGCGATTCAAATTTTGCCTTGTGAGGCACGTACACAGTTTGTTCATGTGTCCCCCCATCAATCATGCCATGGGCTGACCGACTCTACTCTTTATAGGACGAATTTGTTACATCCAAAAATTTTTGTATTTGATTCAGAGTGGTAGTTTTTTGTATTCTAGATTTTTGTCTGTATGGATCATGGTAGTCGTGTCACTGCAAAACTCTTTTTCTTACGTTTCTAAATCTCAATTCCAATCTCAAGGAATGGTAAGTTTATTAATTAATAAATGTCATCCCCCTTCACAGACGTCTGTCTTTGGCCATTTTTTAACACTCCCTTCAAAATAGTTATTTCAATAAAATATCTTAATATCTATATTTTTGCCTTCAATTTAATCAAGAAAGGAGAAAAATGTCCATGTAATAAGGTGCATAAAGGGGTTGGGCACACGAGTTTGTGCACCCCACAGCTAAGACGAGATCCCCATGTGCCCCGGCCCATTGTGGGTTGCACGAGTTCGTGCGCCCCTGGTCATGTGCCAGACAAATATGGATGACGTCTTTCTCCCTTGAAGCCATCCTTAGTTGAGTGTTCTTTTTCAGAATGCAAAAGGCAATGTGCTAAAGAGTTGGCTATGAGTGTCGATAAATGACATGCATATAACAGACGCCCCAACTGTTATATGCATGTCATTTATCGACACTTTACTATTCTTTTGATTGGATCATTTTCCTAGTTAACACACAGCAACATAGTGACTGGTGGCTCGGTGACAGGATACACAAACTGATCCAGATGGAGTGCACATTGCGGGAAAACCACGCGCCTACAAGGTGTATGTATTCGATTAAACCGTAAGACAGAATCTGAAGTCAGTGTAGTGTATTTGCATACAACAAATAACTACAGCATCAACAAAGAACTAGAGTAGATTAAACAATTGACTTAGTAAAGGAAATACCAAATCAAACCAAATCAACACAAAATGATTACCAAGTAAATATGTTTTTAGTCACTACTGCCCAACACTATCAGTATGTGTTGTGTTGCAACTACAAACAAGGATTCTGGGAGGAAAAGAGGGAACTTACTGAGACCCTTGCAGTGGTATTGGCTTCACAACACTTTTGATTCTTCGGAATGCTGTCTTCACTCGTTCTTTAAGACCTTCATTCTCACTTTCGACCTCGCCACTTTGTTTGTCCAGATGTGCCAAGTTGCCATCCACATTGATCAACAGTTTGCCCTCATCTTCATATTTCACATCTCCAAACAGAGACACAAGAAGTGCATGAATGATTTTGTCTGCTTTTTTGGTTTCTTCTTCCTCATTTGTTCCATGTTCAGACTCGATCACCACTTTTGGCAATTCTCGACTAGCATTGAGAACTAGAGCCACAACAGAGTCGGAGACCATATCACTGATGGGATCAGCTGTCCAGTGCAGGGAAATGTGATCATCCGAATCCCGCTTCACTGTCACCCGATCGTGCACTTTCAGTGTTGCAACCCCAGATTCCTCGTCCACCGAGGGCTCCACACTTTCATATATCTGCTTAAGCCTGTGTTTAATAACAGAGAAGGCACCCGAATAAGGGATAGTGATTCTCTGGATGACATTTCCAGTGGAAAGTTGGGAAAAGATGTGAAGATCCTCAGGAGCCATTATTTGATAGGTGAAGCCTTTCTTAACAAGCAAACCACTAACAGTGTCCCCAATTGCAGGCATCTTCTCCGCCAACTTTCCAATTGCTTTAGCCATTTTCTGAGAGTTGAAGTGCATTTCGACAGACTGGCAGTTCTTTGGAGTTATGATTTTGGTGTTGCCATCAGCAAAGACAGAAAGAAGCTTCTGTTTGAGCCTTCCCATCTCATTAGCTTCGCCATGAACCAATATGATATTGGGAGGCATAAGCTCTTTCAGAAATGTGCTTGTTTGGTTATAATCAGCATGAGCAGAGAAGGAAATGTAGTGGACCGACATGTTGAGAGGAGCAGTCAAACCACTTGCCAGAGTGACTTCCTTGGGTTCATTAATAATGGTCTTTGCCATTGTTCCTTCCAGAACATACCCAGGAATAACACAAGCATTTTTCTTGTCTGAGCACCATTTGTCAAACAGCTGCCTTGACAATCCACTCTGAAGACTACCAGGGCTGGCCATTACCACTGATGGTCCAACGTCACGGAACTCATCAAGACTCTTCAATGGAGAGATATGCTTGAAGTCAAATGGATTTGAATTGGCATGCTGATTTCGGATTCTCTCATTCATGGAATTAATGTAAGTTTGGTAGACGGCCATACACCTTTTCGCAAGTGGGGAGGCATAATATATGGGGACATTGTGGAGATCAGGATGGCTTGACCAGAATTCATCCAGTATCAGTAGCAACTCTTGTGCTCTCCCAAGGGCAAAAGCAGGAATTAGAACACGACCACCTTGTGAAACTGTGTTGTAGATAGCATCAGTAAAAAGCTTCTCTCTTATATGGCGTGGTTGATGGGTTTGAACACCATATGTTGATTCAATAATGCAAATATCCGGGGAGAACTGGGGCAACTCAGCAGCACGAAGATGCCGGTCCTCTTCACGTGAATAATCTCCAGTGTAGAGGACCCGAACACCAGCTATGTCAACCATAAACATGGCAGCACCAAGCACATGACCAGCAGTATAACACCAGAAGCGGATACCGTTGACCTCCAGAGTCTGATGGAAATCAATAACCTAAAGAACAAGAAAAACTCATGCAGTTACAGCTCCTGTCATGCAGTAGTTAGATGTGATGCAACATCATGGGTGCACAGCTGGTAGTTAAACCACATAACAGAATTACCAAGTTGACATCAAACTAAAACACATTAAAAGAAAACAAATTTAAGCAAAATCAACAGAAACCAGCAGTTTTAATGGCAATTTGATGCATGGATAAATTTTGTTCAAAGGACCTAAACTACAAGCAGAGGAACTCAAAAATATGTATTCAGATAGTTAACAAAATACAATAGATTTATCATTAAGCATATGATCACATTGAAGCGGACACTTAAGTTTCAACATCTTGAATTTATGAAATGTGGAGTTATAGAAGCTGGTATGGATGGAGACTGCCAGATACAATAATTCATAAAGATACAACAAATATTAGATATCTATCTAAACATAATCTTTAGTTCAACCTAATGTTGAACTCCAATGAGAGAGAATGTCTCAACTTGTAACAAAGATGTCAAATCACCACCCAAGGCACTACTTGCGAAAAAGAATCCACACAACAAAAGAGAACCACATAAGACAGCAATAGTGGTCAAATCTAAACAGTAAGCCCGAACTCCATTGGATAGAGGTGGCAGCAAAAACTCAAGAACTCCCAAAAATGTCGTGAGAAAATAGAAAAACAGGTAAGCAGACATATAATATGGTGGGCTCTAATACCATGTAGAAAGGTAAAGTTTGACTTTTGCATTAAAACTAATTTAAAGAAAGTGCCTTAATTATAGAGCATTATTACAATAACTTCAAAACAAGAATATGATGATAACTAAAGTGTTATCACAACATAACTCTGGATTCCGGAGCCTAAAATATTCTCTCACCATAGGAAACAGATACATATAGTATATCCTAAAGATACTAACAAACAACAGCAAACATCTTATTCTGACTATAATTTACAAAATATATCACTTGCTAGAGTTGAGATCATCTTAGCTTGCACTGAAATGACAAGACAATGAATATACACTAAACAGACTGAAATTGACGAAACAAAAAAAATCCAACTCTAACCCAAATGCAAGGTAATTGAGCAAAACACACACATAAAGATTACACAATAGCAGTTCAAGCAGGGAAAAAGACAATTCTGCAGCTTTGCAGACATGAAAACATGATTGCAATTCCCAACTTCATAATCATGATTTCCATAACTAGAATAGATCTAGTTGTCTATGTAAAAGATTACAAAGTTGTTTCTCTAGAGATTAATGACTCAGGAACAGAACACAATAGGAAAGAACAGGCCATCAACCAACTAAGACACTAACATCACAAATTACAGGACAGCTAAAAGAATGTTAAGATATTATCACTAGAAATTTCTTTTCCTGTTTCCTGTCAAGTATGACAAGAAATGTACATACCAATTAGGAATGACATTGAAAGATGATTAAACAAACCTCAATTTTGTCCATGGAGCGAAGTATGTCTTGTTCATCAAATAGCATATCTTCAACTGAGACCTTGCTAACTTTAACATAGTCTGAGAGAAGCAACTTGTAAATAGCTTTAGTAGCATGAGTCATATATACTTTTCCCCTGAATGTAGTCTGAAACACGAGGTACATTCATCAACACAGATATTTACAACCTATACAGGAATGTAAGGTCATGATCAAACTGACCTTCTCCAGAAAATATGGAAGTGAAGCAGCATGGTCCAAGTGAAAGCTGCACAGTTTAAGCAACCATAAACCAGCCTAAGTTAGAGAAGAAAGTTTGCAGAAACTGGAACCAAATATTTTGTGACAACAACACGAGGTTGTGTGTTAATCCTAATACAACAATTAATGCATAAACACCGTTTGCTGCTTGCTAAACCAAATGGCCAACATAATCTTTTTCTGACTTGATCACAAAAATGAGCATCACAGTATAAATTCATAATTAATGTCACTAAGTGCAAGCTATAACCAATACCCAAGTTGATATCGCTGGAGCCATGTAGAAATCAAGCTATAGCTAATAACAATTTGATACCACATAAGCCGTGTAGAAAATCATTCTATGCTTCTGTAAAAACAGTAAATCAGCTCTATCAGAAAAACTACAGCAAGGTTGCACCAACTCAATTCACAACCCCTTCCCCACAAGAGAATACAAAGAAGACAAAAACAAATTACGGCCTAGTAATTACTGATGCATAATGAACACTAAAACAATATGCAACCTAAGCACACCAGTTTAGTTAGGTTCATAATTCTAGAGAGGTTTTGTAGTGCAGAAAAAATGTATTCAATAAAGTAGAGTAAAACATACTGAGTAACAAGAAGAACATCAATTGTTGAAGGGTCAATTTCATCGAAGTAAGGCAACGCAGCCATGCCGGAGAAACCTGGATGAATTCCGCAATCAAACTAGCCCAAAAAAGGAAAGAGAAAAAATACATTCGCACTCAGTTAATAACTCCAAATTGAATCAACAGATAATAAGCATGGCGACAGGACATACCAGGACAGTCTTGCCCTTGTAAGACATGTAAACGCAAGAGCGGCCCACTTCACTGCCCGCCCCAAGAGGGGTTATAATAAGCTCATCCCCTTCACTCGTCGTCGAAGAAGCTCTCTTCAATGACGCAGCGGGCTGCCCTGTTGAAGCCATTACTAGCCACTGCAAGATTCGAATTCCAGCAGAGCAAACAAATCAATTCGAGGTGAATTCACTTAAATCCCTAGACCAGAAGTATAATGGGGAGTGAAGGGCAGGGTTTCTGGAAGTTGTGCAGGGGTTGGTACATTCGCAACCACCGAGAAGGAGGCGAGAGGGCTGCGCCGCTACGGTGACTCGCAGAGATTGAGAGTTGAGACGGCGGCGGCGGCCGGTGGAGACTGGATATTAATAACAAGATTAGCTAATACCCTTTTGCCAGGTGAATTCGGCCCCAAGTCCCAAACCGCAGTGGGTAAAACCCGCGACACATCAGCTAATTGTTTGATTTAAATGATGAGTTGATTGTTCAATATATACTACCTTCAGTCCCTTAAATGCTTGTAATATTTGCATTAGCTGCAATTTTTAAAGGGGAGATTATTTGTTAGAAAATTGAAGTTTAATCCTCATTTTTATAAACTATTTTAGCAATCAATTTTTATATTAAACTTTATTAGAGATAAATTCTTAATTAATATTTACATTTACTATTAATATATTTTTTTGTGACAAGTGTCATAATGTTGAGTTATTTGGGGTAGAGTTTAATATATTTAATTATTTTAATTATATCTAGTACATATCTCGCGATTTATAATGCATCTATTAAGAAAATTTAGAAAGAAATAGGATAATTAGAAAGTTAACTCTAAAACAAATTGAAAGGGGGGTTGATCCTAATTATTTTAGAGATAGAGAATTTAAATGTAACTTTCCCATTATTTATTGGTGTCATTTAAGATATAACTTTATTAATTGAGAAATTAGTAATTGGTACCTAACAATAAGTTTTTCAAAAAGTTGGCACTGTTGAGAAAATTTTTCTCAAATGGGACTGATTAGC
>MAYD01489367.1:0-14999 GCA_001909325.1 Ruellia speciosa
GATATATACTACCTCCGTCTCAATTTAATTGATACGTTTGGAGGGTTTCTACTGTTCACATATTCTATTTTGACTATCATTAATGGCTTATACTTAAGAAAAAATATAGTCATATGGGGTCTTGTTAGATTCGTTTTAATGAGTAGATTTAAGATATCAGCTTTATATATTTTTTACATATTGATAATTAACGATATTAATGGTTAAAGTTATGCATCGGCAAACGTGAAAATGGAAATTGAGCAAATAATTCAAGACGGATGAAGTACATGTTTCATTGAGGCTTAATCAATTCATCGAGATATTGAGATTTGGTAGTGTTGAAAACGTTAAAACTTTTTTTACGGGATTATTATCTTTAATTTATTAAAAAAATAAATTTACAATGAATTTTGTAAAAAATTATACTTCTGTAATAGAGAGAGAGAGAGAGAGAGATGCACATTTTTAAGGGAATATAGAAATACTCATTATTAGGAAGAGAACATAAGGAAAGAGGCGAAAGAGAAAACAGATAGAATGTATTGAATATAATACTTTCTTAAATTTTCTTATCGAATACTTTCAATAAAATTTCTTATTAAATGGCATTTCATTCACCCTTCACAAATTAATATCACAAAAAAAAAATTACCTCTTTTTATATACTAATTTCATAAATGAATTATTTTTTTTACTCTTACTCTAATTTCCAAGCAGCTATCAGCTAACATCTAATTTCCAAGCAGGCCCTGAGTTATGTTATGGATTTAAAAGTCGTTTGAACAAACAATTAGTAAAATTATAAGGATTGCAAAATAAAATTGAATACTAAATTTACGTGGAAAATTTAAGATCGGAAAACACTACGGGACGACAAAAAAATCCACTATTTGAATAGAAGATAATACAAATAATTACAATCTCTAAAAAACACTCTCAATGAAAACCCTCACACGAACAAGATGAATAAAATTTTAAAATAATGGAGAGGAAAAAACCGTGGGTGTATGAGAGTTGCAAATTAATCAATTAAATTCTTGCAATAAAACCCATAAAGTGGAATGTAACTCCCCTCTTTGAAACAGCAACATTTAATTTGAACTTAATTAGGTGTGTTCACGTTTAAGAGCTCATGTTCCTCTGGTGAATTGTTACTTTTTTCGAAATTTAGTTGTACCTACACTTAAAAACTTTTGTTTTTCTAATAAAATTGTTTCAAAATTTCTCAAGCAATGTAATATACTATAATCATTTCAAATTTATTGCTTAATTTAGATGGTAAGAGAGGGTTTAGTCCTACCCCAAATTGAGCCAACAAATTTGAAATGGAGATAGTATACTAGAATTGAGGCATGTTTGTTTCCAACAAGTTATAAATAAATATGGTATCCAACTTAATTAAATATCAGATCTAAACGAATCACAAGTGTTTCATAGTCATGCATGATATATGGACTATTGAATATGTTATTTTCTATATCATTTAAATAAGTTTGAATTGAAGCAGCCACAAAGTTTCAAAATAACATAAATGTGATTGATCAGGGATCCAACTTGAAACTTTTAAGTTGGAGTCGAGTATCCAGCCTTAAGTTTCTATATAAATTTTATTTGAGTATTTGAATATATTATATATTCTTCAATATTATTCCTCGTCAAGATTGAATTTAATAAGAAGTAAGTTGAATTTGGTCCAGAAACACTTCAAAACTAAGCCTACTTTAAATGATTCGAAAGGAGATTTAGTGCCTTCACGACCCCGGATCAACCCTCGAAGCATTGACCTTCATGATAGAAAGGCTCAAATATAGGCCTCCGAGAGGGTCCAGGTCGCGGGATCGATTCCCGCTTTACGCATTTTCAGTTGAAAGAATAGTGCCTCAACTTTTCGAATTGGCCAAGACTTGGGCACCAAAACAATACTATATTTTAGCTTAAATTTTTTAACCAAGGTAATTATAATAATAACTATATTTGCAACATTTTACTAAACTGGCCAACCGTTATGTACGCCTCTTAACAAGCTTATAAGGTTAGGGGCTCATATAATAGTTTGCGTCGAAGAATAATTAAATTGGGAAATAAGAAAAATGAAATTACAAGTGACAGAATAGTATATTAGCAAAGAGAAACGTGAAAGATCGGTGAAATTGATCAATGTCGAGCTAAAAAAATGTGGGTTGAATTTTGTATGCGACTCTATATTTATTATTCATTATATATAAATAATTATTTTAATTTTAAAATTTATTATCTTATTTAAATTTGAACCATCGGGATAATACTGAAAAATTCTCATTAACCTAGATAATATCTAAGAATTTTATGGGCATTCTAGTGTCATCAATTCACCCTTTTACTTTCACCAATTTCTCATTTTTCCTTCACTAAATTGCCATCCTTATTCCTCATCGTACACATTTAGCCACCCGTGTACCTTGCTATACACAGTGGAGCTCACCTCTATCCCCTAAATGGGGTTGTTGGACTCTATCCTACCGAGAACCTTTTATTGATTCATCTTTACATTCTTACCAAAAAAAAAGTCTGTAGTCTCAACAATTCAATCCAGCATGTATTAAAACTTGGTAAATTAGCAAATAGCAAGTGAACTTCTATCTCTTAACAATATATGAGAAGAGGGAAATTTTGAGAATAAAGATTTGATTCCGGATTCTTGGGCATAAAAGGATCTTTGGACTGAAACAATGCAACACATGATTGGGGGTCGACCATCGCATTGTCAACCCCTTACACTACTTTCTTTGTTGGAAAATTACAAAACATACCACCCAAATAAAAAAAATTGTAGAAGGAGATGATTATTAACTGTCTATAACAGGTTGTCAATATACAGATTTAGAGGGAATTCAAACCTAGAATTACCTCTTAGTACCCAAAACTCCACCCTTACCACGAAGCTATTACCTCATTAGTATCACGACAAAATGAATTTGATAATAAATATTTGATTCAAAATTCTTGGATGTAAAAGGGTCTTTTTAATCACAACAAAAATGTATGTAGCCTCCACCATGGTTGGAGGCCGACAGACTGGGATAGACTAAACCTAGAGTTGTATCACAAATTGAACCGTTCGATTGTTTGGTACGGTTTAGTTTGTTTATATTCGAGAAAAGTTCGTTCAAAATATAAACGAACTAAACTTGAAGAAATAATTTTATTCGAAAGATAAATGAGATGTTCGGAAAACGTTCAATTCAGTTTGTAAATATAAATTTAATTAATATTAATAATAGATATTTTACTAAATGTATGTGCATGTATTGTACCCCAAAAAATGTGTGTGTGTCTATATATATATATATATATATATATATATATATTGTGAATGATAAATATTAGTTTAAAAACATTATTTATACATAACTTAATAAGTAATATAATTGAAAAAAAAGACTAATGAGATTGGAAAATCTTGACAAAATATAAATAGAAGAGATGTATCACTAAGAGTGATGATATATTAAATGGATGATAAATTTAAGCTCTCAAGAATTTTTTTTATGTCAATCTAAAAATTGTAGCTCTCTCTCTCACACACACACTCACATATATATAATTTTATAGTAGATATTTACTTTGCATTAATTAATTCATGTATATTAATTAATTAATTAATGCAAAGTAAATACAAAGAGAAGGTAGAATTTTTATTAATTTTATATAACATAAGTATGTTTCATAAACCGTTCGATGAATACAGCAAATTAAATATGAACATAATTTTGCATCCAAAAAGTAAATCAATAAATATGAACACATTCGACTGGTTTAATAAACTCAAGACGTACATAAAGTGTTTGGTTCAGTTTGATTCTTTTATACAGTTTTAATTGAACCTTGTTGATCTAATTTTTAACAAGAGTCTATCATTGTTAAATTTTATACATCCGGTAGCCATTAGGAGTCGATCATCACATCATCAAACCTTACACTAATTAGTTTTCTTGGTCTGGAAATTATGATCAGACCAATTAATTGGACTCAATTACCGACCCCATAACAAGTGCCCTGTAATTATAACATTTCGTAGGCTGATCTATTATATTCTAGTTCGTAAATTGTAATAAAAACAAAATACTGCCCCACTGTTCAATACATGCCATTTTAGCACTTTCATTTCTTTGAACATCCATTGATAAATCGTAAACAAGAAATGAGATCCCACCCTCCAAATATATGTTTAAAACATTATTTTATCATTATTGGTTCATTATATAATTATATATAGAAATTTTTTCACAAAACATATATTTGGAGAGTGGGATCTCATTTTCCACGAGTGTACAGATGTTTTAAGTATATAAAAAAGTTGGAAATAGATGTCAAAGTGTAATTCGGGATGTCTTCATCAATCCGGACCACATGAAATCCAAACCCCAAACGTTGAATTATTATGATTAAAAAGGAAAGATGATCAGTGAACAGTGATCAGTACCAGCAAGAAGATTGGGGTTAGAAATTCCTCAATAAGTGTGGCTATGGAGAAGGCGGGGTTGGAAGAACCTCCGGCGACGGCGACGGCGGCGGAGGCCAATAGTTGTGAGGTTGAAGGTGAAGCAACAGTAGCTGGATGATCTCCTGAGCTTTCTCCACATGACCCTTTTGACTCTGAAGAGCAATTTCTTGATTCTGACAGGTAGGCTGCTTTGCTTTCTGGAAAACTGGTAACTCCTCAAGAACACCTGCCTCTTTTCCAATTGATCCATTGCCATTGCCATGTGCCCTTGTTTGTGTGTGTGTGTGTGTGTGTATAATCAATATCAATGGCTGCTGCTCTCAGGGAGCTGAGGAGTATATATGCTTTCTTAATCTCCTCCCCCTTTGGGTTTTGGAAATTGGATTTAGTTAGAAAGAAAGAGACGAAGATGAAACTGATTTATAAAGAGGGTTGGTGTGTATGACGAAATTTGAGTTGAGGAGCCGCCGCCGCCGCTGCAGACGTGGCGTTTTGAGGGATGCATTTGTACTTTAGACTTTTCAGTGGAATTCCAAAGTTTGGAGTTCGCCTTTTACTGTTTATTTATGGCTCCTTTGGTATTATCCCATCATATTTTATTTTTAACATTTTCCATGATAATCAAATCAAAACAACACTGATGCCGGATTAAAACAAATTCACCAACTCATCTGATCCCACAATGACAATCAATCATCACATTGCTTTCTCAATTGAAAAAAAAAAAAAGGACTAGTCAGCCTTGTAGTTTATGCAATATCGTTACCATATGCATGCAAGCTTCATTCACCATCAAGAAATCACACCAACCCATAAATTCTACAACTTCAGGCATAAGCATTCCTACAGCACACAAATCACAGTTGGCAAAACTTGAAACTTAAGCTTGTGCATGGCTTCCATAACAGATCAACTACATATTTTAATTCATCATTCAAGGATCAGATAATCAAGACAGATATAACATTCACACGCTGTCTTGCAATGTAAGATTTCAATTTCTCAGTAACCCACGATTGGTTGAATGCTCTGCCAAACTAACACTGGGAGGTATTCTTAATTTCACATGTTTCAAATTAATGTAAATTAATGCAGACCCTGTCATTGTTAATAGCCAAAAAAAATTGTTGAGAGAAGGTTTAGAACGATTACTATAGAGACAATTTAAATAAAATCAAGCTGCGCCACATGAAATAAGTTGAAAAGAGGCACTATTTAATAAACTATCAATCACTTCCTTTCCTACATCACCTGCCTTTTCGAAACTTCACAAATCTATAAACGGCTATGGATAAAAGAACACAGCATTATGTACCTCACAGCTGTAATCCCATTAATAGTAGAGCAAGCACCCCCTCAAGCAAGTTGATCTTCAATGTTGCAGAAAACGTCTGATCCAAGTATAAAATCTGTTCAAACCTGAATGAACAAGCAGATTTATATGGGGCAGAGAAGTTTTTCTCCCATACCCAAAGCTAATATGAATGCCAAGAAAGATTTTCATCAAGAACCACTAATGCTTGACTAGCATGAAATACCAACCCCCGTAATTTGATTTTATGTACAGTAATGCCCTCTGAGTCCAATATAGTGGCAAGCAAAGAATAGAGTTTGTGCCAATAATACAACTAGCAGGTAACAAGATATTGATTAACCAAAGTTCCTGCGACCACACATGAAAGCCGAACAGCTGTTTATCTATACAAATCTTAGCCTCGGACAATCTCACACCACAAACACACTAATATCAAAGTGAGCATAACCAGTGTCAGATTCTCTACAACTTCATACAAGCATGCCGTACAGTTACCTAGCAGGTGGTACTTTTGTTGGGTGGTCAGAAATATCTATGTCAATGAGATTAAAGTCATAAGGCACAGATACAGGGTTGGCTACACCCCTGAGCAAAGAGGAGTCTGGTGCCTCCACTTTCACATTGTTTGACAGCCCACCAGTAGTTTGTGTGCCTCCAAGTGAAGATAATGGCAAGTCATCTGCCAACTTGTTCCCAAATATGGGTTTGTTTCCTCTGACTGAATCCATTTCTGGTCCAGTTGGAACAAAGGTACGGGCCCTGTACTTTCTAGCGCCATCATCACCATCATGGTTGTAGAGTACGTAATCATGATAGGTTGGTGCGAACTGTATGAATTTAAACATACACAGAATGAAAATACCGTCATCAAGAAAGACTTCATCCAAAATAAGGGCAAAGCATATATGGGATTGCAATGTCATCCAGAGCCTTAAGTTCTTCAAGTAACAATCTTTACCTGGTGTACTGTATCATGATAAAAGTCATTTAGTTTCAAAGCATGTGCAAGGCTTGCAGCAAGACCACGATTAGGACCAATATTTGCGCCAGCATACTCTTTGTAGGGAAATGCATATAGATGACCAAAAGCAGCAACAAGCATCTCAACACAAACTACAAAATTTTGAATTTCAGCAGCTTCCTCCGCATTTTTTATTAATCCAGATTTTGCAGCAAGGAAAACCAATACTCCCTGACAAAGAGATGTTCTTTCATGAATCTCAGCGTGTAAATTTAACCATCAAGCACAATGCAGATACCAAACTTAAAATTTATGTAAAGTTCACATTGGTCGATGAGAACATAAGTAATCTGACCGATGGTGCCTAAAGGCAAGGTGAGGTGTAAATGAACAATGAAGTACCTAATCCCAAAGCAACATAAACCAATGCACAAAATTTAGGATTTCTCATTTAATTATCTGCAGGTGGTAGATTTTTCCCAAATGCCCTTAAAATTGCTCCTTTGCCTAGTTAAATATGTAGTTAAGGATAATGGTAAAAATTTGTTGCAAGTTTGGATGGCTGCATTATAAGCTCCCTTTACACTGCGCTTGAGACTGAGAGAGTGCCATTCTTAAGAGATTTGTAGCATTTTACAAGATAACACAACAAAAGAAAAGTCCATGGGAAAGAAGTTGCATGTCAAACAACAGTATTTCATCAGTAAGCATCTAGCAATGGAGGGCTCATGACATTGAACTTATAAACAACTATAACGATTTGAAAACCCTAACAGATGAAACAGAAGATTCCATATTCAATTGCAACCAAAAGAAAATTGACATGAGCATTTGGCACTGTTGCAATAAAAGCCAGTGACCTTTCTATCTCTATATTCATGTCATCCAATATCATACCTGCCAGTAAGTAAGAAATACCACGGACTTTATCATGATAAACTTTGGCACCGGATTGAATGGTTGAAGCAAATCTCTGCAAGCCATGTAAAACAATGCCAAAGCATAAAGTGCCACAGAGTACGAGATTGTATAGATAATGGTGAGGTAGAGATAGGATTGACTTGGGCTGAAATTCCCATCGTGATATTTCCCTTTTGCATACAGTATAAATGTAACTGCAACTAAAATGGGCTTCAGGATGACAAATTGCAAACAACCTTGTTTGCACCTTCTTATGAAGCGCCTGCATGAAACCAATAAGAAAAAGCCCACATTAGGGGATGTGACATTCATGTCTACAATAATTCAGGGAGATATCATCCAAAACCATGAAAATTCATTTAATCCATATTGATTAGTTCAAAGACAGAAGGAGAGGGGGAGAACAGGTCACAATCAATAACATTTTAACAAGATTCTCAAAAATAGTAAAATAGAAAAATCCGCCAGTGTAAACAAATATGATACATCCTGTAGAAGAAACAAATCTGTATCTTCACTAAAACATTTATCACTTGGAACTTCCAAATTCTCACGTATATGAAATGAAAATTTTGAGCTTATGGGCAAAAAATGCAAATCAAATTGCAAAATTCAAGTATTACCCCTGTTAACTTGGAGCACATCACCTTACAAGCTGCTACAGATTCCAAGAGCACAGAGGTAATGTACAATACAACATAAACTCTGACTAAAAGAGCTGGTGTCTGTCCATATCACATTCTGAACCAATTAAGACTCCCGTTGGATGCTTAACAATAAAATCACAATCCAGAAAGTAACACAGAATAACATACAGAAACATAAAGCCTTGAAGAATCCAAAATATAAACAATCACACATGTTCTTCACTCTCAAACTCAAAGCGCATGATGGATACGTTTACTCATTTAGTTAAATCATTGTTGTCTCAAGACAGGTAGCGCAAAACAATATTTTCAACCGTCAAACTAAAGAGCCAAATCAAACATCTTATATAAACATGATTAATTAATTAATCTATCTTGAAAAGGGAGTGGAAATTTTGGCCACGTGTTGAGCCAAATAAATGGCAGTTTCACGGATGTACCCATCCAATGGAAGAGGAGGGAAGCAGCACGTCATCAAACACCAATTAGACTTTAGAACTTTGCCAGTAAGACTCAGCACAACAGCTCCTGGTCCACCTACCCATGCTAAGCACAGGGAGAGGAAATTATAAATGACCCAAGCTTCATACCTTCAAAGACAGTCAATTAGAATCATGAAATTCCTGAAGCAAAGGAAATGAGCCAAAATAACTTCAGCATTTGCAAGAATAGTAGATCAAAAATCAGAACATCACACCCATACATGTAGCATGTGCAACTAACTCATGCAACCACAAGCAACTAAGCAATGAATGGCACCCTAAATAAGTTTTGAAGGAATTTACGCCATCTATGAATTATGATGCATCCTAAATATCCATAAAAGTTTTGCTATGCAAAACATATACACCAGAAACAAGCACATCCAAGAGTGGCATCACAGCTAGCTACATGATGTCAGTTAAAAATATATTTAAATAATCCATGATGGAAAATTGTTTATGACATCATAAAATCCATGCAGAACTTTTGTTGACCATAAAAGGGATGAAGCAATAAATAAATAAACTGTCTTAAGTGGGTCAAGACTCGTGTTATTTCAAGAGGTAGTACTTTCAAAAAAAACAGTGGCAGGAAGGATAATCGTAATGATTAGTGATTACTTTAAAATAGATGATAAGTTGATAACTTCATATAAGCAGACAAAAACAATTGACCCAAGCAGGCACTAAAGTGAGTTAACCCAGAAAACGAAAATGGAATATGAGATTACATGCCATGTCAAATTAATATAAAGAATAACTAATTTGCTAAATTATATCTCATTTCAGGGATACTTGTTCCTTGAATTGATAGAAAGTTCCATCACATGCTACCAACTATTTGCTGGATATTTGAAGACCTAAACCATCAACATTGTCAAAATATTGTGTGCACGAAGTGCACATCATTTGATTTATGGATCAGACCAAGTAGTATTGGTTAGTCATCACATGGCAGCTCAAAATTGCATATGCTGGTAAAGTATTGCACTTATGCTTTGTATAAACCTTTTTAACCATTAAATCAATGAAAAGCCATAATGGTACATCCGTAACTCCACTCTGCAGGGCATGATGTTCCAACCAAATTAATAGTATTCAATCTTGATTAAACTTCCAGCCACAACAAAATGAATATTATTAAATTAATTTGGCCTCAAAACAATAACATGGACGTCCAAATTATACGTGCTCTCAAAATATTTGCAGTTTTATAGGAGGTAATTCGATAGTATTAAAAGCAAAAAACCATAAGATTGACAAATAATCAGTAGAAACGAGTTTCACCAATTTCTGTTTTAAATTAGAAAAACGTAAACAAACAAAAGAAAGAAAGAAAATGGCACCAGCGCACTTACACTTCCCTTATTGAATTGAAGTAAATAGCTTTTTTATTTATGACAAGGGCTAAGAACGACATCAACGCATAAACCTGTCATGAATCAAATTTCAACATGATTAGAATACATTTACTAGTAGATCATTGTAGTGCAAAACATAAACCAGACCTCATTAAAATAATCGGTACCAGAGAGAGAGAGAGAGAGAGAGAGAGAGAGAGAGAGAGAGAGAGAGAGAGAGAGAGAGAGAGACAACAAATTCAGCATCTGGAAAGATTTCCCCAATTGCTTGTAAGATTTTTATTTTGCTACATAAAGATCCTGAAATTTCGTTTAAGTAATACTCCCTATGTTCACCAAAGATTGGCCTAAGGAGGGACACACCTACACCCCTTGAGGCCAATCTTTGGTGAACAGCGGGAGTAATTTACAGTGATTCAGGTTAAGGGCCAATAGATATTATTTGCACTACCAACAGTGTTTTAAGAAGTTTTGGATAAAGATGCAGTCTAGCTGAATGTTGATAAAAGAATCATGTTATAACATGTCATACTAGGACTACACAACAAGCAGAATGATCACAGCAACACGAACTGCCTCAAACGTTATTTATTATCTATTGAATTCATATCTCACATCTCAGATCAATTTCAATTTAGTTTATGCCATGCATGACTTGCAAGCTCCATTAGTCAATTAGCCATGAGTGACGCTCCTGTTTATATAATTAAATGATCAGTTCCTACAGAATTTGGTATAGAACAATAACTAGAGTTTTAAACCAAGCAAATTTTAGCCAAACCCAATCAATTAATTTCTTCTAATATGTTAAGACTGCAACAGGCTGCACATCTCCAAGCCACACTTCCGGAAGTTACAATCTGGTAATTTCGTAAATAGTAAAAGAATGGCATTGATATAAAGGGATAAATACACTGGAAACAAATAAAGAAATGCTAAAAATTCAATGAGTACAGACAAAATTAGTGTAGAGCCTCATAAGCGAGCAACACGTGCATCAATTGAATAATGAAAAAGACAAACACGAATGTATCAAATACTCACGGGAACCATAAAGATAATTCGAACAATGTATCTCTGATACGAGGGCTCAGTGTAATTCAATAAATGTTTGTGAATATGAGAAATCGCCAGTGTCATCGCCCCGGCTGTACAAGGCAATGCTATCAGTATGTAAAATATTGGCCCCATCTGTGGCCAAGAATACAACACCACAAGGATAGTCTTGTCCCAAAAACCTGAAAAAAGGGCACGACACCACCTTCAGCAATTGACAAAAAATGCATAATACCACCAGCCAAGATATACGCAGGGAATGATGTTGTTTTACAAGCCCTACACATAAACAACACACAAACCTCAAATACTAGGATTAACTCCTTTGCCCTTCCAAAAGATTGCATTAAAGTCGACCAGCAGGCATGGAACGAACTATCCTCCTCAAACTCATCAGAAACGCATAAAATCCTAACCCCCAAAACAAAAGCTAAATTTTTCAAAACGAAATGAAACCCAATACACCAAATTAACGCGGACCGCTACCTGTTTGATAAAATGAGTAAACGAAGTTAAAACCAGAGCAAAATCCCTAATATCGAATCAAAACGTGAAAATTTTCCTGAATTTAAAATGCGGTCGATAACTAGCCGAATGCATATTCACGGAACATCGTCATTTAACAGCTAACAAATTACGAGTCCGAATTGGCGACGAAAACATCAAAAAACTGCAAATGCGTAACAACCCACCTTTCCGATGAAATCAAGTTAGGGGTTCGGCAGTTGTTTGGGACAAAAAAGCGATAGAATATTGAAATGAGTGGAAACAGCGAATAGATCTGTTCCAGAACAAGAAGAAGAAGGGATTTTTTGGCAGAAAATTGGAAAGCAGGGGCGAAAGGCAAAAGCGTGATGAAGAAACGCCTCGCCTTGAGTTGGGTGTGGGAAATGAAGCCAATAATGGCAGTTCTTGTTTAATTAATTATATTTTGCCCTGCTGTGGATTATGATTGCAATTTCCCAAATGCTAACTGATCGAATCCCATCCCCATTATCTAATCATTATTATTTCAATTTAAATAACTTCACATTTAATTATATTATTAATTTAGATTAGTTATTGGGTTGAATTGGCTAACCACAAGGCTTCCTCAGGGTTGGAGTCCATATTCCCAACCTCCCTCAGGCTCTTCCCTGCTGTCTCCTTTTATATTCATAGCAAGTGATCGCTACTTTCAAATAATGATTTATTAAAAAAATTAAAATTAATCATTTTTTAAGAATAAATCTCACACACATAAGTATGAAAATCGAATTGTCTATTGAGATAATTTAGTAAATGAAGTAACATTGCTCGTCACTAGTTTTTATCCGAATATTTGATTGATAAATTAATAGTAGTATATATCTATTCAAAATAGCTAAACTTTATGGATTAATATTTTAATTTTATCCGTATTTAACGATCCATGTGAACCATTACCCTCAATAAATTGACAATACTTTATTGATATAATTATATACATAACCAATGAAGTAATAATTTAGTGTTAAGATGTTGGATCCTTGAGTTTCCACGTTTTAAATCACTCCTCAATTGATAAGATAAAAAAAAACATTAATGATTATTTTTTAAAAAATATAATTTATATTATTTGAAAATAGAAATAGAATCCATGAGATTTATATTATAATACACATCAAATTCTAAAAATTTAAATTCAAATCCAATTATAGTTCTCATGCAATGCCGGATTTTAGCTTGTTTGTTTTAAGGATCTAAACCAACTTTAAACTCTTTTCAACATTTTTCTAACAATGTGGGTAAATGGAAATGCATTAATTCAGGCAGCATTATACCATGCAACACAATACTGCAAAATCACATTAACAAAAACGCAGACGATGAATCATGATGATGATGATGGTACGAAAACTACACCAATCGAAGCTCTTATTCAAAACTCATGTATAATGAATCCCAGAGGAGTTTTACCATTTCTCTCTAGATGTATCATAGAGTCTTAACACTAGGGGTGTCCGTCGGTTGAGTCGCCAGTCTCCAGTGACAACAGAAATCTATTCATAAGCGGGATGTATGAATATGCAACATAAGAAGCCCCTGCAGAAACTGTGAATCCAATGAAACCCCACATCCACCTTCGCCAACTCCTCCTCCGTTGCTGTCTCACTGCAACCTCTGCAGTACATAAATCAAGAATAATTCAGTGGTGCATTTTCGATATTACACTCAAAAAGACCAATTTCAATTACCACTTCAGTACTCTAACGGGGGGATGGCCTACAAGAAATACTTCCCAAAAATCGGAGCTTACCCACAAGTTTCCTCTGTGACATTTCGTGTGTAGCAGTTTCAACGTAGTGCAGTCTATCTCGCAATCGTGTTATTTCATAGTCTTTTGATTCAATGATCGTGGTAGCAGCTTCTTCAGCTTCAGCACGCGCTTGACCCCTTGCGATGGATTCAGCAACAAACCGGCTAACAAAAAGTTCCTGCAACAATTTGTGGATTGAATTCTCCTCAAGCAGCATGTCACCACTAGCTGGAGGTGCAGGAAATGTGAGCCTAGCCTGGGACATAATGTTACCAATCCTCTCCCACTGATTACGCATCAACATAATACTTTCCTCTGCAATCTTCCTCCTTTCAATCTCATGAACAATTCTAAATTTCATTGCACGCAATTCTGATTCAATTGTAGATGCATATGACGGTATATTCAAAACAGAAGCATCAGAGAAGTCTGTGATAAAAAGAATAGATGTTCCATTAGAGACACAAAATCAATGCCAGAATACAGATACACTAAAGGTAACAAACTAACAACTCCGGTTGGGTAACTTTACACACAATAATACTACTGATGGAAGATAGAAATATATGAAACATTAGACATGAACAAATTTCAAATTCAACACTGCGAAACAAGTAATTTTTTTAGCAGGCAGAACTCATCTGCAAAGTAATTACACAGAAGGCAGCAAAATTGTACCTTCAGTTGCGTCAAAAAAATCCACTTGATCCGAAACAACACTGCGGTTCTCCACTTCACTTCCATCTCTGTAATCAAGAAAAGCTTCATCATCAACATCATCGTCGCCGACTTCTCCATTACCATGTTCATTCGCATTAACCGAGCTCTGGTCGACAAAACTGTCCCCAACCACCTCCTCCAATTTCAAACCGAACTCGGCTTCTTCAGTTCCGGAGGGCAAATCGGGACTCCCTCCCGTTTCAATTGTAGCACGGTGGCGCTTGTGGTTGACGACGTAAGGAGAAGGGAAAATGGGGCCGGCGGAGGAATGGTCCGGTATGGGGGATTGCTCGGGAGTGACATACAAAGCCGGAGAGATGTAGACGTGTCTAGGAGTGGGCCGGTGGCGGTTGGAACACTCTTGATCTCCATTAACAGTAACAGAGTGGGTTTTGAGGGAGCCTGGATGGGTTGGGTGGAGCAGACCTTCCAATCGCACAGTAGCAAAAGGAAGCATTTTTAAATTTTCCCCCTTGGCCTTGCGTTTTTCAAAGAATGAAAAGGATGGGGGTTTAGGTGCGGAGGAAAGGGGCATAGAAAGGAAAGGGGAGTGGGGATAGGGAAGGGTTTTGGCAGAGTGCAAAGGGCGTTGCTGAATGGCGGAGCCTGGATGCTGATTCCTCTTCCTAGTTCCTTCCTGTTTGCGCCGATTCCTATGCAGACTACGTCATCACATATACTACCAACTGTACAGTGTTTATAGCGTGCTTGTCTTGTACTTCAAGAAAAATCTAAATCCTAATAATAATACTCCCATCCTTTTACAAAATCTAATGCATATATATATATATAC
>MAYD01489406.1:0-25337 GCA_001909325.1 Ruellia speciosa
ATTCTACACTTCTATTGAAAGATTTTGAACTCGCCAAGAAGGAAGTAAATGACTAATAATATGAGGCAAAAGAAGAATACTAATTGAAGATTTTGTTAAAAGATGATGCTAATTTAAGAACTTGAAAGAATCATGTATAAAATTACTATTATTAAGCAATTGAAGACAAAGTAAAAGGCACCAGCTTATGAAATATTTAACATACCTGGTGAATTTATTATCATATGCAAACTTGCACTAAGCAATTGCTTCCTCCGTTAAAGTATTGTGTGCACCCATTGGGCTAGGTACTCATCTCTTTGAAGCGATACTTTCTTTTGTTTCCTTTAAAAGGAAACAAAGGGCTGACCTTTCTGACAGAAAACTGCCATCTAATAAAGGCAGACAATCCTATGGCATTCTAGAAAGATTAATGCTTATCAAATCTTTTACTTCTTTTTCTTCCTTCTCTTATCCAAGTCAAAGTACACTTCTTTCTTTCTTCCAAATTTCCCATTTCTTTCTTTGATAAATTCCTTTTTATTATAGCCTCTAACTTGTCTTCATTAATTGTATATACTAACACATATGTGCAATTCAAAAGAAAAACAGTTGCTTTTTCTGCTGGGGTAGTGATTTTCGAAGGATGAATTATTAATAGTTTTCTATTCATTAGCTTTTACTTTTTCCAATGAAGTGATGATGTTGTAGAAACCTGAACATAAATTTGCTCATTTAGAATTAGAAGTGTTTTTAACATTTATCTTGATACTTTGTTAATAATGAATTTTGATTGAACCTGTTGACTGGTACAACATTTTTCATATAAAATTAGATGTTGGAAATCATCATTTTTTTTGTTATAATCTACAACTTATTTGTGTATACTTCTATTTATGTAAAACTTATTAATAATTAAAAAGTTATTTGTTAATATATTTTTTCGATGTGCCTTGTGTGGTGCGCTATGAATCATCATGCATCACTAATAACAGTTAAGTGGTTAAGATCAAAACTAATTTGGTAGTTTGGTAAGTCAAGAACTTGCTGATTATGTCCTCTTTTTGCAGATATGAGAATGAGCTCATTATTGCAGTTGGAAAAGGAGAACCTACAGTGGTGATGTCTGAATATGGTTTCAAGTATGTTTCCTTTAACTTATTGTCCAATCTCAATGGTTTGTTAAACATGATGCAACTTTTTGATTTGCTTATGCCCATCATGTGCTAGAAATGTTCTCTCTATAGATGAATATACATCATATTTTGAACACATTGATCCATTGGGGAAATTTAAGAGTTGGACAAACCCATGGGCTAGTTATGAGAAAGGCGCTTCCAATGAAATTTCCCGAAAACTTGATCCATTTTCAGAGAGAGTGCAAGCTGTCTTCGTTGTTAGTGATTCCGTTGATTGGAGCAGGGATATACAGGTATATCTCTATCTTTAATTGACTACATTGAGTCTGCATATGTTTATGTGAAGAAATACATTTAAAACAATGAAATGCTTTACCTCTTAACTGTTTTTGCTTGTTTATAGAAATGTAAAACAGCTCTCTCTTTTTGTGATTTTTGTTTACAGTAACCTTTTTACGAATTTCCTTTTAACTTTAAACTCTAGAAGTCTACAATTTATCAAGCTCTTAGCCCCTTGGAAGAAATCCAGACTCCGGAGTAATTCTTCTTTCACAATGACTCACACAATTTTGCAGCGACTGCTCAAAACCTTTTGCATTTGAATCAACTACAGATAGCTATAATTATGTTGCATTATTATAGCTTGTAAATAGGATATATTACTGTTATTGCAATGATGATTTTTCTTGTTTGTTTCGCTGTTTTAGTGTGGGAACACTTGGCTACAAATTCATATTTCTCTTACCACCTTTTTGTGTTTAAAATGAAGTGCTGTGTAACCTATTCGGCTGTCAAGTTACCTGAAATCAGCTCTGTTTACTTTATTATTTTTTTTTTTTGCAGTAGTTGTTTACTACTTTACTGTAACATGATTATTGCAATTCAAAAAATGGAAGCAAACTGCAGGTTTTATGTGATATTTTGAGCACTGGAGGTCTTCCTGGAAGAGAGATTTCAACCCAACCACCTTTATATCTTGCAAATGACGACCTTTCTTATCAAGTTAGTTTGCCTTGATTATGTGGAGCTGGTATTGGCATATTAATTTTTTACTTGTACTTTGAACCCTCTCTAATAAACTACAACAAAGGCAGGGTCTATTTCCAACTGAACGTCTCGGGATGGGAGCTTTCAGGATTGCATTAGAATCTATCTACAACAGGTATGTGTTGAAATAGTCAATTGATGTGGCTTGGTTATTTTGAGTACAGATAAAAATCGAAGATCCATTACAGTTTTATCTCCCCCAAAAGTTGTCCAGAACACTTAGCGACAAATTTCCTTGTATATTTTCACCCATATTATCCATTGATTGACATTCACACAAGCCCGGGGACAAATTACAGGATTTTATGATCATAGCCGACCTGTGAATTGCAGAACTTGTATGAGGAGAAGCGTAGTTAAGCTACTAATTGTGATATTATATATATGCACAGAGTTTACACCAATTGCCTGGAGTACACGTCATATGGAAAACCAAGTCCATTTGTATTCAAGAATGCTGAAAATGCACTGCTACAAATAGTACCCTCCAGCATAAAACATACTTTTAGAACCCTGTACATGATTGGAGACAATCCTGCAGTTGATATTAAAGGGGCCAGGCAGGTTTGTTCTCAGCTGACTCCTCGCATTCCTAATTCTGTTCGCAATTCAGTAATGCATCTTGTTTTCTTTTTCTTTTCTTATTATACAGGCGGGGCACCCTTGGTTTTCAATCTTGACAAAGTCTGGGGTATTCAAAGGGAAGGAAAACGACCAGTTGTATCCTGCAGATCTGGTAATCTCTTTCTTTTCCTATCGACAGTATGACACTTCCAACCACTAGACTATCTCCTTAAGTAGGTTTCAATATTAAAATCTTTTTTACAACGAACGTTGTGTCTGCCTGCAGGTTGTTGACAGTGTAGAAGAGGCAGTGGACTACATTTTGAAGAAGGAAGCATTTCCATTACAGTCTCATCATTCCACATAACTCATAAGTCCTTTCAGCATATTTATGTCTGGCCATTACACAAACTTTTAATTAACCATGAATTGTCACCAATTCTTTGAAACATGACTTTCATATGTAGTGTATGCTACCTACCAATGTCACAATGCGTTTCAAGGTTGTTTGTCAATGCACTTCAATCTGTTCTCTTTATGTTTGTTTCACTTTCTATTTTGGAATGTTTCAAAAAAGTTTTCATTTTCCTTTTTTCTTTTTACAACTTTTTTCGCCTCTCACCATCAAAAAATATTACTATACTCTCTCATTCCACTAATAAAATACTTATTTCTTTTTCTTTCTTAAATAGTTAAATACTGTGACACACTAAATGGAGCCACTGAAAGAATGGAGGGAGTAATTAAATTGAGTATAGAAATGGTCAGCAGCTAGGGTGCAAATGCAAGTTGTGTCTTTGCAACCTCCTGAGAATTGAACATTCACTGTTAAATTACATTAACAATATTATTGAATAATTTATCATTCAAATATACTTATGTTTTATTGCTGCATATATTTTTATATTTAACAATAACTGTATTTTTACATTAGCAGTTACTAAACTGTATACTACCTCTGTTTTTTTTTTTTCACTATAGTTGAAGGTTTGGTACTGTTTACCTATTTCATTTTGATTATTATTAATGGCTTATACTTAAGAAAAAATATAGTCATGTGGGATCTTGTTAGATTCGTCTTAATGAGTAGATTCAAGATATCAACTTTATATATTTTTTACCTATTGATAATTAATGATATTAATGGTTAAAGTTATGTATTGGTAAGCGTGAAAAGAGAAGTGTAGCGAAAAAAAACGGATGTAGTACTATTTTGTCGTTGAATACTTATGTTACTCATCTTTGAATACATTATACAACGTTATGATAAATTGTCTGTCAACAAAGTAATTGTGCCAGAAAGGATTCACTTTATATAATTGCTTCAGCATGAATAAAGCTGAAGTCGAATTTAAACTGAATTACTAACACCGCTTCCTTATCTCTATGCATTGCCTGTCTTTCTCCATTTTTTATTCCTCTTATTTTAAAAAAATTATCTCTTTAAAAAATATACTATGAACCTCTTAACACAAATTTGATAAATTGGCACTAAAAACATCAGAAATTCATGAATAATGTCGAATTACGAAATGCCAGGATCGGAGGAAGTGAAAAAGTGAACAAAATTTGGAAAGAATTGAGAAGTGAGGGGGCGGCTGGGTGTGGGAGGATTTTGGTCCGGGTGAGCTAGAAACCCAACCGCACCAATGGGCGGGCGGTATGTGGCCCGGCCGAACCAAAATTGCGCCCCCATGCTTTTTTTTTAAAATTTTTTTTAAATTAAATATGTACCTAAGTTCGATGTAATCCTAATTTTGATAGAAATTTTGTACGTTGAGCGAGACATTGATGTCATGCCGCTAATTTCAGGTACCATTCGAAGAGTTTGGTGGGGACGAGATTGATTACAGTGAGAAATTTAAAACAAACCAGGTTTTTTGGAAGAGTGAAGAAGCAATTGCATGGGCGAAAGCCGCTGCAATTGATAATGGGTTTGAGCTCGTAATATCATCTCACAAAAAGGGAGAAAAGGTGAAGTTGCTTAGATGTGCACGCGGGGAACAGTATCGTGGGAAGGGCAAGGATATGGATTCGGACTCAGGACGTGAGTCTAAGACGAAAGCATTCCAATGCCTTTCAAGATTAGGGTACAGTTGAAAAAAGGTGGATGTATATGGGGTGTCCGTGAAGCAGTGGGTGAATCAGGCATGCACAACCATGCAAGGCGGTGTATTCAGAGGGTCACGGGCAGATAAGCAGGCTGAGGGATGGGTTAAAGAAGATCGTGAGGGACATGACTATGGCATAGGCAAAGCCGTGTGCGATACTAGCCGTAGTACAGAAGGAGAACCCGCTAAACAATGTGACTAGAATCCATGTGTACAACTATTAAAGTAAGTTGAGGACGGAGGAACGCCAAGGGGAGGGATACAGTTGGCTAGCTCCTTCATTTGGCTACGGAGAGCCACTATGTACACTTTAAGGTCGTCGACCTAGAGACAAATGTGGTGATGCATGTATGGCTCATCCTGAGTCAGTGAAATTATTTCGCACATACCCATGGTTCGTTGGGATGGACTCGACGTACAAAATGAATAGGTACAAGATGTCGTTCTTTGAGATGGTGGAAATGATGCGCTGCAACAAAAACTTCATGATCGCGTATGCATTGATGAAGAACGAAAATGAGGAAACCTACCACTGGGTCCTAGAGCGGCTGAGGCTGTTCATTGGGTTTGATGTGCACCCAACAGTGATCATGACCGATCGAGAGCTGGGGCTAATGTGGTCGATCGCGTATTTCCACAAACTACACACATGTTGTGCACATGACACATTAACAAAGATGTTGATGACAGGGTGTACATGCCAAGTGGTAAGAACAAGAAAATGCGGTTTTAGCATATAGTATGGAGGAAGATTGTGGAAGCCCCGACAAAGGCGGAGTACGACGAGCTGGCGGAATTATTACGTGACAGAGTGTCAGGGTTTCCGGCCATCGCAGACTACGTGGAGGGGACATAGTTGGTGTAATACCCAATATTACCAGACCGGATTTAGACACAAACAGCAAAATTTGAACGATAAGAAATTGGACAGATAAATTTGATTTAGAAGAGGTTAGATTCAAAAATAGAAAAGAGTTTAGGGACCCACATGAAAATTTTAATAAGTTCAAAGACTTAGAAAATTGTCGTGGAAAAATCGAGAATTGAAGTTCTCGATAAATGGGACCCACAACAGAAACTTTCAGAACAAATTTGACGAACAGATTGAGCAGATAAATTTTTATAAAGATTTTAATTAGCAAAAATTAATATGGGAAATGCAGATGAAAAATTGACTAAGGAAATCTAGAAGATTTAGAATTTGAAATTCGAGTATTGAATTTCGAATTCTAAATTAGATTCTAAAAATATCAATATCTGACTTTTAACAAAAGCTTAAAAAATAAACTAAGTTTGAAAGGTTAAAGTTAGAACAAAACCTGGAAAGTTAAACTTCGAGTGTGGAAATCGGGTAATTCGAGTTACTCGGGTTTCAATGGTATTTGAATGTCTTGTTAGAGGGAAACTCGAAGTTGAAGGTGAGTAAGAATACCAAGTCAGGAGTTAATCATTTAAAGGTTAAACACTCGAGTATTAAACTTTTTAAAAAGTTAGGTATTCGAGTATTGAACTTCGAGGTATTCGAGTCATGTGCAAATTCGAAGTTCTTGTTTTGTAGGAATAAGACTTTGATTTTGGAAATGAGTTAGAATTGAAATTTAAGGACAAATCAGAGTTTAACATTCGAGTATTGAAAAAATTAATATTCTAGTGATTCGAGTTCCATGGAAGACTCGAATGTCTTGTTGCTACAAGAGATTGATTTTTTTGTCTTGCAAAATTAATTGCTAATTTAAGGGTGAAGACTTGAATTTCAAACTTCAATTTCAGACATCAAATTTCAGTTTCAGGTTTTATTTTCAAGACTTAGGGGTAATTTGGGCATACAACATTTTGGGTGTATAAATACACAAAGTAGGATTTGTGCTCATTACAATCTTTACAAGATTTTTGTATTCTTCAAGTTCCAAAGAAGACCCTAAAGTCTTCAAGTTGGCTGCTGATTCTCACCAAGGAAATCAATAGAGGATTTTGATCCAAGCTCGGATTCATTTCTCCTTGTAAAGGTGAGCAATTCCATCAGCTTCATTTCTCATTTGTGGATTTTGGATTTTGGCATTTGTGTGATGCCCATTGTTCACAATCAGCTAGAAGTAAAACACCATGGAGCATGTTGGCCTTAAAGAGAATCATTGAAGCAAGGTTTCAACAGATATTATGGATACAAATATTTTTACAAAATGTTCCAGATGAAAGTTGGATTCAAATCTGAAAATGGATGATTTTTGGGGATGAACAGAATGAACTAGATGAACGTTGTTTGCATGAAAAAGACAGAACAGTACGTCGCCTTTGTATTAGTGGAATTGGGCTTAACAAAATTTTGATTCAACAAGACGAGAATTATTATTCGAGTTTGGATTAATGTTTGAGTATCAGACTTCGAGTCATTTGAGTTTAGAACACTCGAAGTTGAGTTTGGACTTGATTTCTAAGGAAGAAAGTTAACATTCGAGTTTGGTATTGATGTTGAAAGTTTGATTTTGAGTGGGAAATAAACTAAGGCATAGAAGTGAAAGTTAGAATCAAAACTCAGGACCATCGAGTATTAATATTCGAGTTTGGGGAAAGTCAATATTCGAGCTTTGGAATACTCAAATATTGAGTTTGGAATTCGAATGTTTAACTTAAGTTGGGCAAAGTTAAACTTTTCTTCAGATCAAATTTTTATTTGGACTTGGACTAAATTGGTGGACTTAAGTTTAAGGTGGACTTTTATTTTAGTTATCCATAGACAAGTTTATTTGTCTAAGTCTTAATGACTATTTGTTCCGGATAATTAATTAGATCATTTTACATTGTACATTCTTCATGTCCTCGTTAGCTGTCTCGAGTCGCGACATAGGAATTTATTTTTCTACTTTAGATTCAAGATTGTTGATAAAGGTAAGGAAACTTATATTTGGGCAACCATAAGACCCACTTAATAATTAAAGTATCGATTTTCATTCGGTGCGGTAAATTTAAATTCTGCATATCATTAAATTATTTTTAATTACTTGCAAACTTTTACTCCATTATTTGGAATGAATATTTAAATTTTCAATTCCTTAGATTTCGGTTATTTAAATTCCTTGCAAATGGTCTAGTGAAGTGTGATCACTTTATTATGTGATTATATGCTATTGTTAGCATATGCATAATAAATATTTGTACGAAAATAGTATTGCATGTAAGATACTAAACCTACCAATAATGGGCAACGATTCTCATATCTTTGTACCGAATTGGACTATGGCAAACACCAAGACGAAATTATTGATGATGAAATAATTACTTGATGCACCGCATTAAAGGATGTGATTACGTAAAGTGAAATTTAAGAGTGAAGACCCTTCGGATTGCTTTTGACTAATCACCTTAAGCCTAAATACCACTAGGGAATTTAGTTCCCAAATAACCATGTTCTACTCATCTGGATTACCTCCCCACACATGAGCTTACCGGTAATTTAAGAATAGTAAAGGTAAAGAATAGTAGCCGTTACGGGGGTATGCCAAGCGATGAATTTGCCCTTACTTATTTACCCTAAATTTAGAAATGTGAACTCACAAGTTCCCATGTTAATCTTGATAAGTGTGGAACCAACATAAATAGTTCATTCTCAACTTAATTGAGATTGTCTCTATTCCGTTACATTAATTGGGTGATTCCATCTTATTGGACTTAGGTTCGTCAAGGTTAATTTAATTAAAAGAGAAATTGGGTGAGCTAATTGGAACCTCCCGACTATCCATTCCACTTTTGTATGTTGCTTGATTTGTCGAATTTGTGGAGCATGCTAAGTGGGGACTATCTAAGTTGTGCCGATTGAACATGCGATATGATAGTGTCCTGAGTTATGCAGCGAATTGGCATGTTAGGTCGACATTAATTATACGTGTAAAGATGTAGCTAGCAGTTCCGAGTATAAACATGTATAGCACCTCGTATTCTGAACTTTAACCAATACAACACGGAGTCTGGGTGTTACTTGTTGCATAAATTTGAAACACATGATTTTAAGCTGCTCATTACTTATCTTGTTTTGAATTTGTGCACTGCATAGCATTATTTATAACTTATGCTTGTTGCATAATTTTAAAGTTGGATCAGTTGGTTAATATTTATGAATATATTACTGACTTGATCATCATAGAATGTGTGGACTACATAACTTGTTGAGTATGTTTTCCTTAGTTTGTCTCACGACTAATGATGCTTCTTGATGCATCTCAGGTGGAACTAAAGGTCGCAATTAGAACGTACCTCCGACAAATTGACCAAGGGAACGGGTTACTAACTATTGGGCTTTTGAGAGGTCGAGAGAGCTTTATTATTGAATGATGTCTTGTTCTAACCTTTTATTTGGTTACAAAATTTTATTTCTTTGCCTCTCGAACCTTACGTAATTTATTTGAATCGACTTGTACTAAATGGTCGAATCCCGGTGTGGGACATTGCATTACTATTACTTGGGTTGTAATAACTTCTGCATTTAATTTTTATCGTATTATGTGTTTTTATTCCAGTACGATGGCTGTGATCACATGAGACGTTGCTTCCTGAAATCCATTTTACTCTGATATGAAAGATAATTAATTGAGTCTGAGCACTGAGCTTACTAGGGGGATGGGGTAGATTTCCTTGATAAGTTAGGTGTGGCGGTAACGTGTGCGGATAGGAATATCAGGGCATTACAAGGCAGTAATTAGGTGCTAGAAATGTACAAGGCGTTACAACGCATGGATGAATTGATTTTCAGCTGTCCGATTACGTCATTAAGTTAATTAGGTGCTAGAAATGTATAGTACAACTTAATAATTAGATTTATTAGGGTTATTTTTGGTTATTTCTTTTGGCAGTGTCTTGTTAAGTTTGTTTAACAACTCATTGTTAAATTTATTGACATTACATGGGAATCAGCCGGCTGTTTAATTAATTAGTAGATTGTTTAATTTAAAGAACTCATTGTTAAATTTAAATGGGCAATTCTTTGAATTTACTCTCTAAGGTTGGAGCTTTCTCCACTCTCCTCCATTTCCCCTTTTCCTTCCCCTTCCACTTCACATCCATTCCTATCTCACCCTTTCGCCTCCACCCGCTGGCCACCACACCTTTGCCTCCATGGTAGCTAGCACTTGCTTGCTGCTGCCACCCGACCTCCCTTGAACAACTCCACCCCGCTGCCACCCCTGTATACCATCAGCATGCCTCTATAAGTATGTGTTTGCATGCATGTTTGTGTGTTTGTACTTTCCATGTCTATTTGTGATAGATTTACTTTACAGCAGGGCAACAAGGTGCCGCAACGAGGAGGAGAGGAGGGGGTGATGATGGTGATTGCAGTGTGTATATTTGTGTGAGTGTGAATTTTTTTTAGTGTTTGTTTGATAAAACTAAATTAATTAGGTCTGAATTTGAAATTTAAAGTTTGAATTATTAAGTGACTGAATTTGAATCATTAAGTGAGAAATTTAAAATTAACAAAAATAATCCTAATATTATTTTAAATTTATTAAAAATATATATTAACTTTTTATTCAACAGTAATAAGTGAAACTCAAATCACTTAATATTATATACCATTTTACACATAACATTCAAACTCACTAAATCGGATTTACTATTATCAAACTAATTTAATGAATAATATCTAATCTATTAAAATTAAATGATAAATCAATTTATTAAACAATGGGAGTAGATGGCGGCAGCGACCGCGATAGGTGGTGTATCTAGTTCGTAGAATTTAAATATTTGTGATTTAATTTTTAACAATGGTCTATATTTACAATTTTACCTTTAATTTTAACTGCAACATTTTATTTAAGTGGAGATCAAATTCACCTCATTTGAAAAATTAATGTTGTGGAGGCAATCTCAAGTGGTATTTCACCTGTCATTACATTATAATGTCATAATAATGTCTGTCAGCATAGTGAACGTGCCGGAAATGAAGATTAACGCTATAGGGTAGAGCCAATATGAATAAAATTGAAGTGAATTTTAAACAAAATCATGATTAGAATCTTTTTCATATTTATTTAAGCCAGCAAGAAAAAGGCCTTGGGGTTTATCATCATGTCATTCATCAACACAAGGTTGAGCAGACTATAAAAATCATAATAATGGAAAATATGCGAGACAAAAGCCCATGTATATATGTTTTTATTACTACTCCCTCTGTTAAATAAATTATTTAACGTCATTTTTCCCGTCATTTATCCTTTAGCACAGCTAGTCGAGTTCTCATTTAGTCAAAATAGTCAGTAATATTTAGGAGCCATCAAGTTTAGTTTAGAAGCCGTCAAGCTTGGTCTTTCACACTAGATTCGCAGCATGTCCTCCCGCGTGTTTTCTATATTTGTACCCTTGAGCATAGATTGTTAAGGCAAGGTTGCTAACGAAAAAATTTGTAGCTTCAAGACTCACTAATAAAATAATTTCTTTCCAAAAAAAATAATAATAATTTGACGTTTTGTCCTCATTTTAATGTCACAGATTAGTTGGCGTTGGGGAATGTTCAATGCAAATGTTTAGTTAATTTCCCAGTTAACCCTTACCGATAGCTTTACTCATGGAGTAATATTAATTGTTTCTTACATTATTAAGTTGCAACTGATCATATTCCCATTTCCCGACATGAGTTGGAACATGAAAACCAACAGCCCAGTAGTGGAAATAACAATATTAATGCAATATAAAAGTATTTTTTATGAATCAAATATAGAGGGTATTTTTGTAATTTATGAATTTTCTTTAATAAGCGTGCTAGTCCCTAAAATGTCATTTTAGAAAAAAACAGGAGTATTATTTGTCTGGAGGCTTCACAATAAAAGATTGTGGTGCCACTAGAGCACATAACATAAATATGCCATTTGAATCTTCCCTTTCTGCACAAAGTAATATGTATTGTGAAAAGACAGAATTAGAATTTGAGGATTTGCTTGGGTTGACTTCCTAGCTTCCCCAGGGCCTTGTCCAATGCTGTGGGAAATTCATCAAATGGGCACATCTCCATGCTGCATTTACCATACACATCATATATGCATCATGTCAAGTAATTTTCACATCTTATATTCCTAGTATTAAGTTTCAAACCTGAAAATCTCAATTAATTATGTTACTAAAACTTGATTTACATAAAACCCTGATATCCAGTTTTAATTCGGACATAAATGATAAATTTATCACTTAATTACCCGACTAGTTAAAAAACTTGTTTTTTAACATCAAAGAATCTTAATTAAGGCTTGAAGTTATAAGTTTAAATTATGAAATGGAGTTCTGAATTAATGTCTCTAATGGCAGATTTAATTTCTCACACACTCTAGGCAAAAACTTGCAGTTGTTGATGGATAGATCATAGATAGAAATGAGGAATGGAAGAGCATAGAGACAGAAATCATACTCATATTTCAGTTCGCCACTACGGGTCAGACCCAAAAGGTAATCAATCATCTCCCTACAGTCTTTTGCTTTGTCAGAAGTCATCCATTGCTGCAACCAGAATCCTCTCAAGGATAGGTCCTGCAAAAGTAGCAAATAAATAAATTCTTGCATTGCAGATAACTGGGAGAGGTAAAAGAATGAATTGAGGCAACAAACTGATGTATAGGCAGCCCTATACGTATATATGCATTTTTATTATAAAGCGTGACCTAAACTATATGAACTTTACAATTGCATTTAATTTTCTTATTTCTCCACACTCAACAACTGTGTTTTTTTACTTCATGGCGCACAAATTAGACTAACATAGACAAGCCTTCATACATGAAATGTGACCTGCATAGTTACCCAGACACCAGTGACATACTGATGTCTTCAAAACAAAGGATAGAGAAAAAACACGAGTTAAATATATATCTATGAGACTCACATATTAATAACAAAGTCCAAATGGAAAAAAAGGACCAGCAGTTTCTATGGAAGGCTAACACAGATCATCAATAACAATTTTCCTGCTTGGTTATATCATCACACTTTGTAGCATACAAAGGAAATACCAGAGGACCCTGTCTTTAATCAATTTCCTAGTGTTTTAATAAATGCCAAAGAATTCACACCTTTGTTACACGTTTTCCAACAAGAAATTAATTATCAAACAAGAGCTCCTAATACCATTGGACCAACTTCAAAATCCTTCTCTATTCAGAGTTGCACAGATTCAGCTAAGTAAACTCTACCCTACGGAACGGAATGAAGAAAAAGCAACAAGTTTCAAAATGTACCTTGAATATAAATGATGAAGTGGAGACAGTTATAGGCCTCTTTGACATTCCACCATATGTAACCATAATCCCACGATGCCTGCAAATGACAATTGAGCTCTCAGGAAACTTTAAACAGCAAACATATGGAGAAGCATATGATAGCCTCACTTCAGGAATTTAAGAACCACAGAAGCAGCATTTCCACCAACACAGTTAAATCCTAGTGCAGGCTCTGGTAGATCACCCTGCAAAATATATGAAATAAATTAATAATTTAAGGAATCAGTAAACTGAAGCTGAATAAATGCAGATTATCGAGAATGACCAATATAAAAACAAAAGCCAAAGAGAGAGTTCTTTGACAAAAATAAAATGGAAAATTGTGAAACACCAAAAGAACCAACAGGAATATTAAATCCAGTTATGCCATTAATCAGACACTATCAATAGTTTGGAAATAATACCAGAAGACTCTTCACATTTTTAACTTCCAGCTGGCTCTCGTTAAACACTTCACTAGCACCGAGTTTCTTTAGCTTTTCTTTTACTTCATTGGATCCTGACCTGGGTCAGAGGAGTTTATAACATGAGAAACTGCATGCACAAAGCCTTACATGTATTAACACCAGTTCCATTCAATATGTAAAATGGCAAAAACTGTCCACTATATTTTTTGACAAATTTCATCTGGGCTTCACCGTAAAAATTGGATGTAGACAGAGAATAGTTGCAGAAGGCATGATGGGGAGTCTGTGCAATAAAGATAACATGCCTACAAAGAGTGCACCATAGGCACACGGCTCTTCTAAGCTGAAATTGCATTTTCCAATAGAAACAATGCAAAAAACACCAAAGACTAGAAAGTAGAAACATCCCCACATCCTGCCTAATGGTGTTCTAGAGAAGAGAGAATGGCTGCAGAATCATTTGGGATTGGTCTTCTGTGGTGGTTTGAATCCCTTATTTGCCAAATCATCATGCCTATGTTCTGTCTTGCTGCAATAGAACTCTCAAGTTTCAGCTTTAATTGTTGTGTTTTGGTGTTTAAAACAAAAGTAAAGGGAAAGAAAAAACCAATGTTCCTATGTTCTGTCTTGCTGCAATAGAACTCTCAAGTTTCAGCTTTAATTGTTGTGTTTTGGTGTTTAAAACAAAAGTAAAGGGAAAGAAAAAACCAATGCCGTGCTTCTGTTTGCAAGTGCTCACTAAAGCATGGCATCATTGGGCTTCAAGGTACATTTTGAAACTGAACATTGTGCTTCTGCTCTCTTTTTCTTTTCCTTTTTTATCCAAAATTTTTCTTGTGATTGTCATGATGAAATAATTATGAAATTATGACATTGTTACTTGTGAGTAGTTAGTTTGATTCTTCTCTGACATTGTACTGTTAGCTTTGTTTCTGAACCAATCCATTATGAGCAGATCCTCCCTCATAACCTACAATACATATTGTGATTGTGTAATTGTTCAAAAGGGGAATTCAAGGATGGTGTTTACTTTAAAGAAACTGAACAAGTGCAAATGTGCAAAAGTGGTGATGTGATGGAGATGGTTGATTTAACTTCATCAAGCTCAATTTTATTTGCAGGAATTTTTTTAGTTTAGAATTTGTCCATTCAAAAGTGAAAATAGAAAATAATGCAAAGGCTTTAGAGAGGCTGTCCAAATGCATAAAAAAGACTTACTCCACGTGAGATGCAAAATAAGATTTATGATGAGCAGCCTACGTATAAAAATGCAGAATATAAAAATGTTAATAGGTTTTTCTAGAATGGCATCTGCTCCTAGACAAAGAATTTTGAATTTACCTAATTGTTATTTTTAAAATTTAAATACATTTAACACTTGTATAAGATTTACTCAATATTTTTATTTAATTTATACATCAAGTTCTGACCTTCAACGCAAAATATGAAACTTCGAATTTGGAGTACTGAACCATACTTATATTGCAACTTGCTACAAGGTAATTTAAGTAGTCAATTTACTTGCATATGAAACATTGGTTATAAAATAATTATAGGTAACTTTAAATTTGATTGTGTGAACCTTAATAAGGCAAATAAAACAGACCAACCATCCCAAAGGACTTGGTTTATAACTACTCAAGAGAGCCTTGAAGGTCATTATGACTTATATATAATATCAACCTTATTCCTCTGGATGACAGCTATTACATGTAACAAAGCATCAGTAGAAAGATTGGATGAACATGACAAGGTGAATTTCTTGTATATGAAGATGACAATTCTAAATGGGCCAACAATGCAAGAGAATTGGAGTTTACGCAACAACAGAGGGTGGTGCATCAAGTATTCAAGTTCAAGAATTTCATTAGAAATTTCACATACCAATGAGTTAGTAGAGACGAAATTGAATAATAAGACGTAGGGTTGGATTAGATTAGACAAAATGAAGATGAGAAGTTGATAAACAAAGACGTTGGGTACTTTGGATTAGATAGCCAAAATGAAGATGAGAAGTTGATAAACAAACAAACTTAAAAGCTGTTTCAGAGCTTAAGCTCGCAAAAGTATTTGGCAAGTTTTTTTTAAAAAACAGCTTAAAAGTTCTTTAAAACTTAGGGCGTTTTGGTACTTAATAAAAAGTACCAAAACCCCAACTTGACTTAAGAGCTTAATGCTTAACTAATTATTCAGACAATTATATCCTTATTTTATTTTTATTTACTCAACTTATTTTTCTTAACATTTAGGATATTATGTCCTTTTTAATCATTTTGTTATATAAGATCTTATTCCACAAAACACTCTAATATAGAAAAATAAATTAAAAGTTATATTAGCCAAACACGCTCGATATCACATATATATGTATCTGTTTTTTATTTAAAACAAAATATTAAAATTAGTAAAATGAGCATATTAGAAAATGAGATGTACATCAAAATTTGAAAAAATACAAGTAAACACCATTGCTAATTATATAGCTCTGGTAAATAACAATAAGCCGAAGGTTTTGGCAATGGAGATTTTGTCTAGAAAATATTAATCCCTCCATATTAAATTATATGAAGTAGTTATACACAGAGGTAGTATAATTTAGGATTTGATTTACTCATTAGGATTAATTTTAGAATTCAACTTTGAAGACTTACAAATCCCCTATTTCCTTATTAAATATTATATAGTTGCGTCAAATTTATGTATGATGTATATATAAAATACATACACAGATGCCCACAGTGGTGCATACTGCACTCTGGGCTATTGATCCATCCAGCTTTTAGACCAGAATGTGAGGCTATGCAATTTTTTGTCGGTACCATCGGACACGGGAAGCACTTTGTGTTAACAGGTTAACAGCTAAGGTTGAGACATAATGTTAAGTGCAAAACATTCCAGCCAAGATAACCCTAAGAAGGCATACAATAATGACATGTCACATGCATGAGACAATTTTGTATGCTGATGGCATGTAAATGAGAGTGCACCTGTCCCTTATGATGTTAATAGAATGAATGCCTCGAACCCGTGCAAGTTGAATGATGCACTGCCCAACAATGCTTGTAGCACCATTCTGGACCACAGCATCTCCTATTCCAGTTGATTAAATTAGGAAATGCATGTAAACAGGCACAGGAAAACATTTCTGTATAATGACTAGAACCTGCTTTTAGATCCACAAAATCCTCAAGCATTCTCAGGGCAGTCAAAGGATTCACAGTTGTAGAGGCAGCATACTCCATGGGAGTGCTTTTATCAATTCTATGCCAGACACTTTGCTCTTTGACCATGTAAGTCTGCCATGTACCTAAGGAGAAATGGCTATCACAGATGACAGATAACACAGAGCATAAAGTTCTGATAATCACTAGTCAAATAAACATCATTTCCCATGACTTCAGTAAAGGAGTATCACTCTCCCATCTCAGTTATTATCCTTGGAAGTGACAATATAATGATAATTGATATGCTAGCACTTTAGATATTTGCATTTAAGGGCACCTCTTCATAGTTCCACTCTAAACAAAGCCATCACATTATGAGTAGCAATACAGTTTCATAATCTTACATCAATATGTTTCTTAAAACAATTTTTGTTTGTTTCGGAAACATTAGATTTAGCTCACATGCTTTCTAAGCAAGCATGCATACTTTGTAGCTTAAATTCCACAAGAAACCCCAAATTAAGAAAACAACAATGTTCATGTTTCCCACTATAGCATTAAGAGACAATCCTAATCAATCACAAATTTTCAGACTCATTATGAAAATGAATACGTATTCCAAAGGCTATTGAAAATCGTATGTGTATACCTGAAGAAGGCGGAGAAGGGATGACCCAATCTCCGGGGCCAAGCCCCTTAACTGCAGAGCCTACGGAATGTACCTCTCCTACACCCTCATATCCGCCAACTGCAGGGACTGGTGGCCTGACAGGATATACCCCTGCATTATACTAACTTCAATCACTTCCCAATATGATCACTTCTCTTCGTAATAAAAGCTACTGAGCGGAAAGATCATCAAATAAATATCACATAGAACTATAGAAGTGAAACAGAGTAACCATTCTTGATTACCAAACAAATACGAAATAGCAGTAAAACAGGGAACTTTGAATAGTTCCTACAAGCTTAAACCCACTGAAGCACAAACGTGGAGTAGGAACAGAAAAATAGAAATTAGGTTAAACTAAAACAACAGGAAAGAGCACGCGAAAACGGATAATTGAAAATAAATTTCGGTTAAAAAGGAAGAGAAAGATTGGACCTTCGATTCGATTGATGTCGGATGGATTGATGGGAGCTGCGAGCATCCTGACGCAAACGTCGTTCTCCTTAATCGGAACAGGCGGAAGCTCTTTCACTTTGCAGACGGAGTCCGGAGGGCCATGCTCGTCGTAGACGACAGCCTTGGACGGCGGGGACAAGGTGGAGGAAAATGCTCGCACGGATCGGTTGGTGAGGTGGAATAGTGCCGGCGACGGAGGAGAGCATCCGCAACGGTGAAGAGCAGGAACGAAGTGAAGAAATCTGACAGTCGCCATTGTTCCACTGAAGTTCCAGCGTCCGGAGAGACTTGAATTAGTGGGGTCGGGGGGTCACCAAAACGACGTCGTAGTAATTTTCCCCAGTCGCTGGCGCCGACTTGCCATTTATTCTTTTACCAACATTGTTGAATTCACGCAGACCAAATGTTGAATGGTTAATATTGGGTAAATGCTGCTAAACACTTCCCAGTGTTTTTAAATGTCTGTCACCAAGGTAGTGATTGGTAACGCAACTTATTAAACGCTGGTGGAACTTCGCCACATTTTAACGTCTTTTTAACTGTTGTTATTTTTCCACTGATAAGCTAAGGGTATTATTATATGCAGTCATTAGTTTCAACGTACAGCCTTAAAAAAAAGTCTTTTTGTCCCTCGTCATATATATGTAATTTTGAAATTTTCATTTTCATTCATTCTATCCTATCTTCTCACTTTTCAACTATTTTTTATTTAGATTTTTTATACAAAAAACAGAGGAAATTATGGCGGAGCACAGGCCTGGAAAAGGGAAGAGCATCCCGGCACTTGCGGTATGCAAAAAATACACGAAATAGGGTTAGAACACACCCCGAGAGCTGTTTCGCACCTGGGACGGCTGCCGTTACCGTCTTGGCCCATGGCCGAGGCGGTCACAGTGACCGCCTTGGCCTACTCGCCCTAGGCAAGACGGCCAGGCCGCTTCCTCCATGGCGAGGCGGCCACTATGGCCATCTCGCTTCATGCAGAAACGGCCACCATATTTCAACATTTTTTGGCTTTTTTGGCTTTTTTGGCTTTTTTTGTTATTTTTTGTATTTTTCGGTGTTTATTGCTCATTTTCTATAGATATGATGTTATGTTATAATCAAATATATCCGTTTTCATCAAATGCAAAGTATTACCTCACACGAAAGTAGTGAGTAATGTCGTTTTTTTGGAATGATATAGATTGAAATAATAAATATGAAATGGTGTTTGTTTCTGGATAGAATTTAAAGTGTCCTATTTGCATTTGTTATTTTGTTCTGTAGGTGGAGATAGGGAAGGGTTCTACAAGCAGGCCGAGTACACGGCACGCTAGGGAGCGCGACGTGACAGTATTTGCACATAGGGCGTGAGAAGAGGAGCGCCAACGCCAGATGGATGTGCAGGAGTAGGGGCAGGAGGCGGGGCAGCAAGTGGGAGGGGTAGGGGAGGTTGGGGATGAGGGCATGGTGGCACAGGGGGTTGTCGAGGCAAGGGTGGCGGAGTATTCTGGCAACTCTAGTGAGGAGGGATCCATCTTGGGGTATGTACAGGTGAGGCAGGGCAGCGACAGCCGATTCGTGAGCACGGGATCAACTTCGGGTAAACTCGCACATTAAGTAGCTGATATTCATGAATTATTAATTTTGTTAAATTTGCTGATATGGCTTGTTCACAATATGATTAGGGACCAGCAAGCGGTCGAGGACTACATTCTATGATAGTTGGATGGTGAGTCAGCCATTACCCGGTTGCCCCATCGATGGTTCAGTGATCCCGAAGCTTTCGCAGGCATGTGGCGTCCTGCATCTGGGAGGGCGAGCTGCGGGGCATTCTGAAATGCCAGGACCGGACGACCTTGTGCCAAAAGCTGCATGAGGCATTCGGGAGTTTTTCGAAGGAGCTACAACAGATGCTCGCTGGGACGGGGTTGGCGCACCTCCCGTCCACCATGTATACGCACATCAATAGTGCGCTGATGTCTGCGTTCGTGGAGCAGTGGCAGCCCGACACGAACACCTTCCACCTTCCATTTGGCGAGATGACGACTATGCTCCATGATGTTTGACACATTCTGCGCGTGCCATGGAAGGGCACACTAGTCACCCCCGACCCTAATACCATGGATCTATAGACGACGTGCATGACGTTCTTGGGGATGACGGGGGAGGATTTGCTTGTCCGGCATTGGTAGGGCGGGGGGTGCTAGTTGATACCGTGGTGCAGATGTGTGTGCATGAGGGGCTGGAGGATATGCAGTTCGTCGGATGGCTATGGATTGCGTTGGGTACCACCCTGTTCATAGATAAGAGTAGGAACCGCATTAGACCAGCATGCATGCACGAGATCATGGATGGAGTGGAGGCTGCGGGGGGGTATTCGTGGGGGTCCACCACCCTTGCCTATTTGTATCGGCAGCTTGGGGTGGCGAACATGGGAGACTGCCAGGGTCTTACGGGGTGCCTGACACTGTTGCAAGCATGGATCTACAAGTACTTTTCGGCTTTCCGCCCCTATCGAGATAGGATGCTTATCATGCCCGATGCCACGCGGGCCACTTCGTGGACTGTCAGGGCGGAGGACAAATCGTCGGCGTGCCTCAAGTCACTGGCGCACAGTTGGACCGTATGATCGAGTCCGAGGTACGTATTTATTTATGTATTCATTTATCACATGACTGTGCACCTTGGGTGATTGTTGATGTGCATTGTTGCAGGTGACTTGGTTGCCATATGGTGTGGACCCGGTGACTGAGGTGAAGAGAACCCTCCTTGCCAGCTTCATATGGTACCACGACTTTATGGAGCCGTACACGCCCGGCCTTGCTTTGCGCTAGCTGGGATATGTGCAAAACATCCCGACTTCAATCGTGATTCTAAACGTTTAGCTACAACCCTGGGCTTCGAAATTGTACAACGTTGAGCATTCGGCCCCCGCATCCGTAGGCCAGTGGCTCCTTTTCCCGGGCCAGTTCACCCTCGTCTTTGAGCGAGCACCAGCCTACCACCAATGATCCTGGCGCGTGCGTCCCTGGCTACATGGTGTGGTATAGACGCAATTTGCATCCCCGCCTCCTCCCGCAGGTCAGCGCGTTTCTCCACCCCTCGTTCACACGGTCGAATAGCGAATACGTAAGTGCAATTTTCATTGTCATTTACTTTACACTTTAGGGCGATACGAAATGTTGTAATTGATTGGGTATTTTGTTGGCAGTGGTTCGGCCAGACTATGGCCTTAGTCCGGGATATGTTGGGTGCAATGGAGATCCATAACCCCGAGATGGCTAGGCGGTACAGGCTGGATTATGATGAGATTGGGCGTGATTGGCGTGATGCCAAATGATTTTATTTTCATGTAGTGTATTGTTGACGATATTTATTTTTCTGTTGCGTACTATTGAGGATTTTTTCATTTACATATATCATGTGTTTGATTATCCCATCACATGCATGCAATATAATTGATATGAGAACAAATCATAAGCGATACAAAATTTGATTTAGATAACAGTCAACGGCCTACAAGTGAATCCCACAAAGCGATCCTCGCATTATACCGCATGTCCCAGCCATCCACACTACTTTAGTGTTGTGTGTACCACCAAGGGTGAATACGTGGCACATGGAAGTCTCTCACCATGTCCAGGCGAATGAAATGCTGAAAGGGCAGTGCCCAGGTGAGCAATGAAGATCTCCGCATCCGGTTCAGTGGAATCTTCCGTAGCTTGCAGTGGCAGCACAGTGAAACAGTACCACTCAGGCTGCGGGTCCTCCCCATCATTGTTGTACCCGAACAAAAATACTGCAACATTACACATGGTGGCAAGTGGAAACAGGTCAGCTGCTACCACCATCCAGTTCCTGGCCAGGGTCAGTTTGTTACTAAAGTACAGAATACGCGTGAGGCTCCGACCTAAGCCGTCATAGTATATGCGAGCATAAAGGCCCTAGTTCGACTCTATTTCATTGACGAGGTTCTTCCGTACCAACCGCCATTGCTCCTTATTTCTATTCAAGTAGTGCGCAATGACTCAGAAGCCACAATTGTCATCGAGGCGTACATCAACACACCTGCTAATGTATGGCTGAATAACTGCTAGGATCCTGTCAATGTGGGGAAACTGACTTGCATCCGCCGGTTGACTGTCATCGCCACCTGTAAATGAAAGCCATGGTGTGTAGGAAAAATAAAAGCAATTTAACAACAAACGATTAATTTATTAAGACTTACCACTGGTGCTTGTCATCTTTGCAGATGACGATCTCCGCCCTTGTCCTGTTGACGTGTCTGTTGTGGAGCTACCCTAGCCCCGATCCCTATACTCCCACCGACTTGGATCGCGCTTCATCGAGGTATTCCCCTTCGGTCGACCTCTTAAGTTAGTGTTGACAACGAGTTCCCCATAGCCAAATCCTTCGGGGTTCAATTTCTCATGGATATACCAGGCGACATCGAAAGCGATGCTACTATCCATGGTGTTGACCTGTGCAATGAGGGAGTCAAAGAAAAGATGGTCTGCGGTAGACCCTATTTCTCTACATTGGCATCTCTATCTCATTCGTCGTCAACGGTGCACTCCAATTTCATCAAGAACTAGTGAACGCGGTCTAGACCGATCGGGGTATCCGGCGCGAACGCCTCCCACAGCTCGCACGCACAGGGCAGCTGATGTGTTTTCCTTATCACACATCCACACCGTTCGACAACGTCTATATTCAGAAGCTCAATCTGCCCCATCTGCTCCAGAAGCAAGTCTAAACTATAGTGGGACATACGCCCAGCCAGGTAGTCCAATAGAGGCTGCATGTGGTTAACTGCCTTACGGCGATGTGACTCTTCCAACGTAAACCTAAAAACACACGAAATCCTTTTAAATTGGTTATCAAAAGTAGCTCTACGGAGACAACACTATACATATTCGTTCACGCACATACCTGATGTCAGTGAGCTTAGAGCTTATTTTCTTATCCACTTTTGTCCACACTGTGTCAAACGACCCCGTCGACGAGTTTAGCCATTGCTTGAGTTGGTTGTGTACACTCTCAACTCTACATGCTGTAGTGTTGCCAAAATGTAGCACGCGGTTCATCCAAGCACAGACGAACTTCTCTTTATGCACCAATCACGTCCCCCGAATATACTCAAACACCTTAGGCCAATGTCTGTACCTGTTTTCCATGTGCATCACAGACAATTCATATTTTCTTTTCGTAGCAGCCTACTGCACCTTCCTAAATGGCCAATGCGTAAACGCCACTGCCCATGACTTATCCTCCGCATTCAATATGTACACACTGTCCTCCACATCCTTGTATATATATGCCATATGCAGAGTAGGTGAGCAGTATGTGGAACACCTCCTGGACGGATTCATCAGCTCTAGCTCCCGATCGGTCACAATCATTGTCAGATGCACATCGTCACCAATAAACATCCTAAGCTTCAGTATCACCCACCTGTAGCTGATCTTCGTCTCGTCCTTCATGAGTGCATAAGCAATCATGAAGTTCTTATTGCAGGGTGTCATACTTATCATCTCAAAGAAGGGCATTCGGTATCGATTTGTTTTATATGTAGAATCCATACCAATAAACAAGGGGTACGCTCGAAATAACCGGGCCGATTCTGGATGTGCCATAAACACATGTGTCAATACATTCATCTCTAGGTTCACCTCCGACCAATGCACATACTGGTGCTCATTCGCTAGATAGAATAACTGCCCCATCACATATTTTCCTTCGAAGTTTGTCCTCCTCAACTTATCTCTGTAGTTGTAGACGTGTCTCCTCGTGGGGTTGTCCTTGGAGACTTGTTCCTGCAGAGCTGCGTGAATCGCGGCGGGCTTTTCCTGAGCCGATTTCATGTCCCACACAATCTTCTTCGCATTCGCGCTGAGCCCACTTATCTGACAATAGCCTTTCGGATACACAGCTAACATATGGTTGTGCATCCTCGCACTAGCACCCTCCTCCACAACACGAAGCTCCCAGCTACATCCATCTTTCCTCTCCTGGGCAAACAACTAGAATGGACAACCGCAGGCTTTCGTCTTTGTGTAAGATCGCAACGAGCCTTCCAGATCCCTCGTTGCCTCCTTGTATTTTAGCCCGCGTGTGCATTGCAATTGCTTATTCTTCCTATTTTTTCTTGTATGATGCAATTACCAACTCGAAACCAAGGCTGATGGCCATTTGTTTCGCCCACTCTATCGCAGCTGAATCACTCTCAAACTTTTTCCAAGTCACGAAATATGCGGCTGTAGTCATTCCCATCTCCACCAAACTCTTCCAACGTCACATGTAACATTGTAACACAATGTATTACTCATCCGAACATATTAAATACGTTAAAATTTGTGAAAAACACTAAAAAATCAAAAAAATATGATGAAATAGGCCCGAGACGTCAACCAGACCGCCCTAAACCATGGTCGGACGGCCACCGTGACTGTCTGGCCATGGTGTGGCCGTTCGACCATGGCATCAGTCGATGGCCGCCACATGCCATGGAGGGACGCCGTGTGTAGCCCCCTCCAGGTCGGTCGCAAAGGCCATCCAATCCGTGGCCAGGCGGCTGCCATGGGCCACCGGATGGCCTGTGATCTCATTCCGGCAAAAAGATCTTGAATATTGGGTATTTTTTTTTTTAAAGAGGATATTTTATTAATAACATGCCCGAAGCAATAAGAGTAAATGGACAAAAATATCATTACAAAATGGATACAATTCAAGAGAACAAGGCTCAGAACAGGCCGGGCTCAATATATCCATTAGGTATTTGCCCATAATAATTGACTAATCCGATTAAAAAATAAGAGTAAACAATCTAATAGTTACAATTATATATATATATATATATTTCAAAATTTTGAATAATTAATTCGATTATGCTCCATAATTTTGATAACATATGGTTATCCAATCGAAACTAGAATTACATCTCCGCATGATACTAGCAAGACGATAAGCGCATTTTCACTTAGTTCAATTGAGAATTTAAAACTTGGTTATAATTGTTTGTATGTTTTTCTTTGTGAATCGATAGACGTCGACCCCCTTTTACCAACGTCGACCCCCCTAATTACCAAAACTTCATTTTCAGTTTTAAAATTCAAATTTGAATTTTTTTCTTCATTTTTCAACCTCTCAATCAATACCAAATTCACTCTATTTTTTTTCATTTTAAAGAAGAAAAACATGTCGCAAAGAGGTCCAAAACAAAAAAAAGGCCCCATGACAATACAGATACACAAAATAATCGTCGAAATGTGTAAAAAAAAAAGGGGCAAAAATCGCGAAAACGGACGCCACGGGGCGCACGTCAGATCGCGCCCAACGGGGCGCGATCTGAACATGCGCCAACCCGCACCGGTTGGCGCATGCACCCCATACTGGCGACGAGCCGCATGCGCCCCATAACGGCGACGGGGCGCATGCGCCCCGTGGGCGCGCCCTGTGTTATGCGCCCCATATACGTGCCCCGTGTCATGCGCCTGGCCAATTGGTTTGGCGCTATGCGCCCCATGCATGCGCCCCGGGTGCTTGTCGGGCGGTGTT
>MAYD01489419.1:0-12756 GCA_001909325.1 Ruellia speciosa
ACTCCCTCTGTCTTGCCTACATAATCTCATGGATTGATCAGATAGCTCCTTTATGCTTAGAGCCACGCCCCCAACTCCACTATACTTGGGAGCTCTTCGAACAACCAGCGGTAGCAATCCTCGTCCCTTAGAGAACTATGAATCCCTCTAACCTGCACTTCACCCACTAAAGAGCGATTCCTCTCATCAGCACATGCTAGAACACTCACAAACGTATTCTTGGCCCTAAATCCGCACTCTCAAGTCGACCGCTCCCCTGGCACCTCCGGACAAGTCATCCTAAAAGGATTCCCTACCCTGATGTAATACCCCGTATTACTGAACCAGATTAAGAGTAATTAATTAATTTTAATCGGATTAATTAATCGCATTATTTGGGTTAATTTGAAATTTTTGGGATTTATTAATTGATGGATGTAATTATTAATTTAAATCCTGGGGGCGACAGTTAGAAATCTGATTTTATTAAGTTAAATAAGTTCAGAGGGTGACATTTAGTAAATGTATAAAGTTGCAATTTTAATCAGTTGGCAAAACACGTTTCTTTAAGTGACATGCGACTTTAGTGGAGCCCAGCAGAAATGGATCAGGAAAATTTCTAAGGTAAGGTCGTGGAATTCTGGCAATTCCAAGTCGCGGAAATAGCATGAAGTTGCGGAAAAAGGGCGAAGTCGCGGAATTTCTGCCAAAGTTGCCATATTTCACAATTGCGGAATTTAGAGCATCTGAACCATTTCCAATGTAATTCTTTTCTTCCAAAGTCGCTGAATTACCATTTGGCCTGAATCAAATTTATGTTATCCTATTATTTTTATTTCCTCAATGGCCAACTCAGTCTATAAGTACCCATTTCCATCATCTAGGGTTATTGCCCACTATTCACTTTCTTCTCCATACTCCATTTCTCTCTGCGAATATTTCCTTCATCTATGGAAACTTTCTTTTGAGCTCCAGCAAGCATTTTTCACCTTCATCGTGTGAGGTATACCATTTCAGATTCCCCATTATTTCTTGTTTGTACAAACAGCCTTGTTCGTTATTACACTTCTATTTCTGCATATTCTCTGAATAACCCACTGCTCTTGCCATTACATTTTTGGTGTTTAATAAAGACGATAGAAACCCGTTTGTTATTCATGTTATTCATGAAATACGGTAGGGGAACATAATTTTATCACATCCTATAAATTTTGGTTGGATTGAACTGGGCATTTTAAGATGAACAATTTGAAGATGGCTATGAACTTGTTGAAGGTTTTTAAATCTGAACTTGAACATATTATTTGGCCTTGCATAATTTTGAGTTTGTAGTCCATAATATGCCAACAATTTGCACGTCATGGCCCTGTAGCAGTTTCAGACTTTAATTAGATGCTAGCGTACTGTTCCTGCACTGTTTGTCTGCACTTTACTTGACTTAAAACAAATTCTGCCAACCCCTCAAAATTTCCGCAACCATAACCCCATTTCCATAACCCCAAAACAACGGAAATTGACAGAATTGCGGAAATTGTCCCTGAACCTCTAAGTCACGGAAATGGTTTCATTTTGACCATATTGCGGAATCATTATGCCATATTGCCCTACAGCTATTATTTGACTTACTGGATATTGCAAATTGGACTTGAATATTTAATTGGGCTTTATTACTGAATCTCAAATTAATTAATTGGGCAATTAGAATTTATTTGATTAATGGAATAATTAATCACCAACCCAATTAAATTAATTTCTCTAATTATCCATGAACATTTTATGTTCAAGTCTTATATACTATTTTGTCCGGATAATTATTTAGGCTTCCGGCTCTAAGTGCGGCATAGGATATCGTGTGTTTGGATTATTACTTCGAGATTTTCAAGACTGTTGATTAAGGTATGGATGATTATATTGGGCAACCATAAGTCCCACCTAATTATTAAGTGCCGAATATTACTCGGCCAAGTAAATTTAAATTACCGCATGCCATACTTAATTTTTTTATCGCTTTATATTGTTGCGATCTATCCGTGATTTGGTATCTGTGTGATGTTACTTGTCATCCATTTGCATAATACACCTCGCATGTAAATTTGATTCGTATGGAAAATACTAAATCTACCGAATAACGATCAAAGACCCTCGTTGTCTTCGTATCAATTTGGGCTTGGCAAATATCAACTATTATTGTACGAATAATAATGGATTAATAATTGCATTCGCTAAAAGATGTAATTACGTAAAGTGGAACAACGGAGTGGATTGGTTGGACGCTTTTGTACTGATCACCTTAAGCTTGTGTGCGGGACTAGAGTAATAAACTTCTCTAGTTTCCTTTTGCGTGCTATTCTACTCATCAGGGGTAGCGCCCCTTACATGAGGCTTGCCGGTGATTTAAGAGTAGTTTTTGAGTTGAGAACTATTGGACTGTAGTTCCTCTCTTCATGTCAATTAAGACGGTTTTTGTCATGTGGTATTGTTCCGGTGAATCCGTCTACCCTTGACTCTGGTTTGTTGAGATTGATTGTTTTTATCCACTCTAAGAATTACTGTATTCCCGTACTCGTGGATCACGCTAAGTGGGGTTTATCTGCGTTGTATCCCACTTAAGCACGCAGGGATAATGTCCTGAGTTGTGCCGCGGTAGTCGTGTGTAAGGCGTTCATTTAACTATACATGTATAGACTTGGCCAGCAGTTCCAGGTATGCATGTATAGCACTGAGTGTTCCTTTGAGGTGTGAGCTCGGTGTTGCCTGTTGCGTTGATTTAAAGTCATGTGTTGAACTGCTCATCCTTTTTACTATGCATCGCATTGCATATTTCCAACTTATGCCTGTTGCATATTTTAAATTAAGCCTAGGTTATATTTATGTAGATATTACCCCGGTGTCTCATATCGCATGATCGTATTACTTGACGTGGATGTATTCCATACTTAGTCTTATGACTAATGATGCTACCGTTGCATCTCAGGTGGCCAGTATGATCGCGAGGATATCCCTCCGATGCAGTAAGGGATCGGGCCAATACCAGAGGGTTGTGAGGTCGAGAGAACTTTTGAGCTTTCAGATTTATGTGTTTATTTATTTACTCTCGAACCTTTACCTATTTACCGCTTTTAATTAAATGGCTTGTTCTGGCCATGTCTCGGTGTGAGACTTATTCCAGTAGTTGTAATTGACACTTTGAACCTTCTATGTCAACGTGCTCTTTATTCCAAGTATGCTAAGCTGCGATAAGAGGGGATCGTGTTTCCTGAAATCCAGCGTACTCTGATAAGTTGAGATAATTGTTAGCCTTAGCACCGAGCTTATGATGGGGTTTAGGGTTAGATTCCATTATAAGTTAGGTGTGGCGGTGACGTGTCCGATTTATAGGAATCGTGGCGTTACACCTGACACCGATTCGAATGCAGTTTCTCTCAACTTCCACCCTGCGAGTACAAGGGAGAAGATAACCTCCTCTGCATTCCATCGAAAAGTTTGGACGACACTACAGGATGAGGCATTCTGAGCTATGTAGATTCAAATGAAGGATGGCATCCCCCGCACCAAAGATAGCAAGAATAGCGAAGGCAGGGTATGCAGTCCAATCAAATGAGACAAAGTTAGGATAAGGATTGATTAGACACTGGGTCCCAAAAGCAAAAAAGGGAACCCCACGGCTAAACACACGAGACTAACAGACAGTCATTCTACCTTTACCCCTATGGGCTCTCCTTACGTAATAGAAGCAACAGAACGGTCCCTGATGGTCCACGACCATCCCATTCGCACTAGGAAGTACTCCCTCGCGATAAGCTACCTGTCACTAAATGGTAAAAATCGACATTATAGGGATCACCAACGACCCAAGCCATTGCACATGTTAGAACATCGAGGTAGACTTAAGTAAGACACACAAAATGGAATAACACCCAATAGGGTGCTGCACAAAATGAGACCTAACGCGTCACAACAAGCCTAGCCCAGTATTGATATCTAAGAAACGAGCATCAAAGAACGCATGAGAACAATTGAAGACGTACCTGCCAGTACCATACCACCCCTACAATGCCAAAGTGATCTACAACATTCTGGTGATCTCCACACGCAACCTGGATGGACAATCCTTCCTACGGTGATCTATCCCCTGACAACCCCAACAATGGATATCCTCGTACTCACCCTGTTGCCTTCCAGTCAAATGACCATGGCTCGTCAAAAAAGACACTCCGAACTGTTGTCTAGCTTGGGACCCACACTGTTGTTGCTCGGCGTATGGGCACTCAAACCGACGATGACCCTTGTCTTGACATTTCCAACAACGATGCGTCTGGGGATCGATCAAAGCTCTTTCTTTACTAACCACTCCTTTAGCTCAGACCTTCTGCTTCCTCTTTCAACTTTGACCCCTCCTAGACCCCTTCGCCCTCTCGCGTTCCATACTCCCTCCTAAGTTTTGCTAAGCTGGCCCCACCTTACCGGGACGCTCTGAAAGGTTTGCACTATCCTTAACATATGACTCTGTAGGTCCAACATCTAGTGCATCAACTAGGAAGAGTTCACTACCGGTACAGCCTATTGTCCTTTATTCGGTGCTTGATCACCCATCGGCACTGCACTAAATCCTAAGGGTCTAGTCCCTCGCCCAAAACCTCCCTCCATGCTGCCTTGGGGTAAATAAAAAACGTTCCGCCGACTCGGACCAACTCCTCGATCACTCACCAATGCCACCCCCCTGAGAGTCTCACCACCACGATTCCCAACCGGGGGAGTCGAGTTACTCCTAATCCTACAACAATGACCGGAACTTACAACACGACGAGTAGACATCCTGAACTAAGGCAAAGTCAGGGGTCAATTAAACTAACTACAATTAGTGCAAAAAGCAGGCATACAATCAGAATTTAATCTGCAAAGCAGAACTGAATAGACAAAACAGAACTCACTGAATCGACAAAACAGAACCGAATCGACCTGCGGTATTCCCATACCACGGAGCCAATACCGCAGACACCGGAAGTTGGAACTCGCCGGAGTACCCGCGAGATCCACCCATGGAATTCCCATTCTGCGAAGCTAATATCGTGGGCTGCCCAGACTTGAAAGATAGAAAATTCAACAGTGCAGAAATAAACCAAAAATGTAAATCCTAGGCTATATGCAACCCCCCACACACTCTCACGACCTATGTCTACCAATTTTATAGGAATGTAGAGCGCACAGGCTCTGATACCACTCCGTAACGCCCAAAAATTTTGAACGATTTTGTGCTCTACCACCATACTAGTTTGCCTAAACTAGTGTCCAGCTAGTTTAACCTCCCCAGTACAAGGCTTAGTATTTAAGCACATAAACACGTATGGGTTCTAGCCTTTAATTAAATCTTTCATGCGATGCAGAAGTACCACAACAGATAACAAGTTACACTAGAGTCCAAGCCAAGTAATACATATAAAGAAACCTATAAAAGTATCCACTAATCAAAGCTAGCATATATATCCAGGCACCTTGCCCTGAACAAGCCATCCGGCTCAACTAAGACCACCAGTATCCAACATGCAAAATAGTTATGTTGGCCACAATGCATCCTACTCTAAAAGGCATAAATAATGTCCACTCAACCCAGCATCCCAAGCTATGCAACTGCGCCTCCAAGAGTATCTATAAAATAGAAAGGTAGGGAGTCAGTACACAGTACTAAGCAACAGATAGATAGAATGGGGAAAGACAAGGGGAATACGGTAAAACGAACAACCCGTTAGGCCAATATCACATGGCATCTAATAAAACAGGAAGAGAAAAGTAATAGAACATCACACCGTCCCATACTGGTGCTTCAACCACGAGCATACAAGAATGCATAATGCATGATGGGGCATGGTCTAGAGTGATGTATGAACCTACATGATGCATGGCCTAACATCCACCTATCTACCCTAAACACAAAAACCTAAGCATGCTCTAGCCTAAAACCATGAAACTCTGTCGGGGCCAGGTATGGCTCATCTCGAAACCCACGACGAGTTCGTTCGGAACAATCTCAGTTAAGGGCCAGGTACTGGTCTATTCCGTCAGAACCCAATGACGAATTATCTCAGAATAATCAAAAGGGAACCACATTGGCACCCAAGGACCAACCAGGTCAATACTGAATCAATCATGTCAATCAAACCAAAGGCCCCAGGTCCGGATGCCTGTCGTTGATGCGGGCACTGGGTCCACCATCGGAATGCTCGAGTCTGAATCCGGGGTCCATCTTCAGTACCGGGATCAGAATATAGTCCAGTGAGACTGTTGATACAGGGTCCGGGTGCCTATGCCTGATACGCATACTAGATCCCACACTGGAACGCTCAACATGAGTGAGTCTGAACCTGGGGTTCATCCCCAGTATCAATATCAGTATACAGTCCGACGAGACCACTGAGTCAGCACCCAACAATACTGTACCACAGTCACACAAAATGATAATCCATTATATCACAATAAACAGGCACGGCTAGCCACAACTACATACAGGCTCAATCAGTACAATGTCATCAAAGTATAAAATCATCAGATAGTCTATCACGTCAGGTCTATGTTCATCAAGCTACTAGCGTACAATTGCTTCTCGTTGTACGATCACACATAGCTTGCCACAGCCATATATCAACACATATATATCACATCATCTCTATGTAGAGAACAAGCAACCTATCGTACTAGGTTCACATGCTTCCGACCTCTTGTCTATAAACAACTCATATTCAAGCACTAGGTCTTGCATTTAATTCTCTAACCTATGTCATCGTTTAAGATCCACATCCTGGTTCAGCAACCTAGATGAACATGCCGGTGGTCACACTGTTACATACTGCCATAAGAAATCTCAACATAGCAATGAATAATAAGATAAGGTAAATACGCCAGATACAACCGGTCACAACCATATACTCGACCTCCTGTATCATGGCAAGGTAATCCAGATAGCACATAGGATACAACCCAATCGCACATGCATATATATAAACACAAATTAACATAACAACCTCAACTAGGCCCTCCAGACCTGCTTAGCCTATTAAGAAATGCAATAGATCTTTCTTATTCTAGTATTTCTTACCACTAACATATCCACTCTACACCACTATACACATTAGTCATCGTCGTAACCTTGTCTTACTAGGCTCATGCACCTAAGCCATTTGCCTATAGATTTATAGTCATTTCACCCGACTAGTCTTATTACAATCACCAAACTAAGTTGCATCACCCCACACTACCAAGCAATGTAGGCCCTTAAGTTAAGTTCGTACGACTTCATGACTGATCTTTCTGAATCCAACAATACCTTAAATGAGATTCAACAAGCCATTAAGAATGCTAAGTTGATGCGTCTACTTCCTTAATCACCCCTTATGCATAAACAATAGTCGAAACTTTCCCACATTAAGCAACTAGAACAAAGAAATCAACAACCACAACACACAGTTCAACACTGGACATCCCGTGGTATTCGACCTCAGTATGTAATATCCCGACCAAAACCGCGGCTAATACAGGAAGTCGAACTTCCAGGTCTAGCGGTATCCAGGCCGCGGTTTCGCGATAGACTGAAAACAGAGGCAGCAATCAAGAAGAAATGGGAAAGGGGGAAAATGCAACTTCTATTCTATCCCTTGCCTGTCCAAAAATGTGACACCAAATCCAATGCCAAGGCTTGACTCTTGCTCTAAACCCAAAAATCACCAACCTACAACTGCATTAAGCCATCTAATCACAATGCCTAAAATTGAATCTAAAATACTTACTTTCACACCTTTGATGAGCAAGACCAACTCTATTCTTGATTTCTGTACCCAAAGCAAGGAGGAAGGAAGCTTCGACAAGGGAAAAATGACTGCTGGAGTCTGAAATATCGAAAATGAGGGTGAGAAAGGGTTTAAATCTGATCTAGACTGGGCCTAACCCTAATGGGCTTCGGCTGGACCACCCGCGGTATTCACCTGCGGTATAAATACTATGGGGTGATAGATAGCGAATTAGGGGCGATGGTTATAAATTATGGGTATTACATTTTTTGTAGTGGCACGGACAATATTCTAGGCTTATGGGATATATTGTGCGCCCTGGAGATCCAGGACCCAGATATGGCTACGCAATTCAGCCCTAATATGATGATTTAGAGCATGACTGGCGTGAAGCCAGATGATTTTTATTTCTCCACCTCCTATTTTGTACGGTAGGAACGGTGAATATTTTATTTTTTTATTCAAATATGATGCATTCAATTTTTTTTTATTCAAATATGATGCATTTCAATTTTTTCTGACGCGAATTGTTTGACCCCATATATTTGACTTCTGTCATCTATTGTCCACAAACATAAAGTGTTGTTAATCAGTAAGCTATTATACATGTAACCACCATTATTAATCTATTATTATGGTAGATATTAAAACCATGTGTGTTCACTGTTGGAGCTTCCTTGAGAAATCCAACACATTATGAATTCAGCATATTTGAGATCATTTGTGATGTTACTGTACACAAACATGCCGTCAGATTTCTCTATAGCATCACTATGCTATAAGTGTATCCCACAAATATCGCCGAGCAATATACCGTATGTCCCAGCCATCCACACTACTTCGGTGGTATGTGAACCACCAAGGATAAATACGTGTAGCAGGGAAATCATTGCATAGGTCTAACTAAATGAAATGCTGAAAGTCATCCCCCAGGTGAGCAATGGCGATCTCCGAATCCGGTCCAATGGAATCTTCTGTTGCTTACATTAGCAGCACAGTGGAACAGTAGAAGTTCGCGTTTCTGCCATTTTCGTACCTGAACTAAAAAAGAATAGCACTACACATTGTGGCTAGTGGGAACAGGTCCTCTACTATTGACATCCAGTTCCAATGCTCGACCGGTGCATCCTTGAAGTATCAAATGTGCTCGAAGGCAGCATCTATACCGTCATAGTATAATGGTGCATAAAGGTGCCAATTCATGTCTAGTTCATTTGCAACGTTTGTCCAAGTCCACCGCTATGCTCTTTGTCTCCATTCACGTAGTGCGCAACACCCAGAAGCCACAATTGTTGTCAACGTGTACATCAACACAACCGGTAATGTAAGGCCGAATAACTCCTAGGATCTTGTCAAAATGGGGGAATTACGTAGCATCAGCCGCCTTACTGTCATCTCCACCTGTAATTCCAAGCCACGGTTCATAGAACAAAATAACTTAACAACAATTAATTTATTAAGACATACTAGTGGTGCTTGGATTCTTGGCGGATGACGATCTCCGCCCTAGACCAGTTGACGTGGTTGTGAAGCTAACTTGGCCCCCATCCCTGTACTCCCACCGACTCGGATTGCACTTCGTCGAAGTACTCCCCTTCGATCGACCTCTGACATTTGTGTTGACAGCCGGTTCCCCGTAGCTAGCGTTTTTAGGGTTCAATTTCGCATGGATCATCCTGGCAACATCGGCAGCAACGGTGCGATCCATGGAGTCGACCTGCATTATGGAGGAATATATGGTCCTGTGATAGTCCCTCTACCTCCACATTGGCATCTCCATTTCCTTCTTCATCATCGCCGTACTCGAGCTGCGTCCAAAACCAGTGAACGTGGTCGATACCAATTGGGTATCTGCATCGTACGCCTTCCCAAACTCACACACACAAGGAAGCAGATGTGTATTCCTAATCACACAACCACAACGCTCATCCATGTCTACTTCCAGAGATTGCATCCGACGCAGCTCATCTACTAGCAAGTCCAAACTGTAGTGGGACATACGGCCTGCCAGGTAGTTCAACAAAAACATCATGTGCTTAGCTCCTATACAACAGTGCAAATCTTCCAACATAGAGTTGAAGACACACTTAATCATTTTAGATTGGTTATCACAAGTAAATATATAGAAATAACACTTTATATAATCGTTCACGCACGTACCTAATCTCCGTGACCTGAGAGCCTATTTCCTTATCCATCCTCATCCACACTATATCGAGCGACCCCGTAGATGAGTTCAGCCATTGCTTAAGTTGGTTATGTGCACTTAACTCTACACGTTGTAGTGTTGTCAAAATGTAGCACGTGATTCGTCCAAGCACAAACGAACTTCTCCTTGGGCACCAACCATGTCCCCCGAATATACTGAATCACCTTAGGCCAATGCGCATTCCTGAGTTCCATGTACTCCTTGGCCTATGCATATTCTATTTCTGTAGTGGCTTGTTAGATCTTTCTAAACACGCCGTGCGAACCCCACTGCAAACACTTTATCCTTCGTACACATCCTATACACCCTAAATTCACATCCTTGTATATGTGCCATGTGTAGAGCCAGTGGGCAGTCAGTGGAAACACCTCGTGGATAGGTCTCATCAACACCAACTCCTGATCGATCACAGTCATCGTGGGATGCACATCGTCATCAGATAAGCATCCTGAGCTTCTACAACACCCACTTATAGTTGATCTTCATCTCTTCCTTCATGATTGCTTAAGCAATCATGAAGTTTTTGTTGCATGGTGTCATACCAACCATCTCGAATAAAGGCATCCAGTACCGATTCCTCTTATATGTCGAATCCATGCCAATAATCAGGGGGTACGATCGAAATAACCTGACTGACTCCGGATGTGCCATAAACACATGCTTCAGTACGTTAGTCTCAGGGTCCGCCTTTGACCATGCACGTAATGATACTCCTTCACCAAGTGGAAGAACTGCCCCACCACATCTCTTCCTTCGAAGTCTATCCTCTGTATTGATCTCTATAGTTATAGACTTGTCTCCTCATGGGGTTGTCCTCCGGGATTTGCTCCTATAGTGCTGCCAGAATAGCAGCCGGCTTTGCCTGAGCCGATGTCATGTCCTGCACAATCTTCTTTGCACCTGTGCTTAGGGCACTCATCTGAAGATATCCCTTTGGATACACAGCTAACTCATGGTTGTGCGCCTTTGCACTCAAACCCTCCTCCGCAATACGAATCCCCAAGTACATCCATCTTTCTTGACTTAGACAAACAATTATAATGGACATTCACATGCTATCATTTTCGTATTAGATTACAACGATGCTTCTGGGTCCCTTGATGCTCCTTGTACTTTAGCCCCCATGCGCATTTCAGTAGCTTTTTCTTCCCATTATTCTTGTGGGAGGCAATTACCAACTCGAAACTAATGCTAATGGCCATTGCTTTCTCCCATTGTATCGCATTTGAATCATTCTCAAACTTTTCTGATGTCACGAAATATTTGCCGTAGTCATTTCCATCACCATCAAACACTTTTAGTGGCACTTGCAGCATTGTAACATGTTATATTATTCATCCAAACATATTAAATGCATCAACATTTGTGAAAAAAATAAAAAAAACTAAAAAACGGAAGAAATAGGCCGGGGCGGTCATGGTGACCACCCAAACCTAGGGATGGGCGCCATTGGCGGCCCTTCGGCCCTGGCAAGGCACGCTTGGGGCCTCGGCCATGGCCGGTTGCCAAGCGTAGCCGCCTCCTAAGCGGCGCCAGGGGCCAATCGGGCCATGGTCGCACGACCGGTGATTGCGACTCAGCCATGGGCCAAGCGATCGGGATTGCATTTCTGCCACGGTGGAAACACGATTGCCGGCTTCTCGGCCCATGGCCAAGTCACAATTGCCGACCGCTTGATCCCTCTGGCCGCCCGGTGGGTTTTTTTCGACATTTTTGCGAAATTTTTACTTTATTGATGGAGTTTTCTCAAATATCTGACATTTTGCATAAGTTTCGGTTGATACCACATTACAATATGAAGTACTAGAGAGGTGAATGGAAGAGACCAAGAAAGAACAACAAGAAAGGGGGGTTTAAAATGTGTTGAAGGGCAAAACGGTCATTCATGGAGTTGCACCTAATAAAAGAGAGCTGTATTTAATAGTTCACTTTTTAATAACATACCACCTAACCACTGTCTACGTTGTTCAACAACGTCAAATAGCATAATTGTTTAATGTAAAAGAAAAGTTATTTAATGTGTTAAACTATTATTTAACATATTTAATAATTATTAAATGCTTTTAGTACAATTCTTTTAACATAAATAAAAATTTGTTTAATGTGTTAAGGAGTTGTTTTTAACATATTTAACAATGGTTTAATACATTCGATACATGTATTTAACATAAATGGAGGAGTGTTTAATGAGTTAAACAATTGTTAAACATATTCAACATTTGTTAAACTCAGTGTTATATATTAAACAACTATTATATATCAATTAAACTATTTATGTAAAGCGATAAAATAGTTGTTGTATTGCAATAAAACAACTATTAAAAAAATCAGCATATTGATTTTGGGGTTGTCACACCACCTAGGGAATTGGATTCCTTGTTCGCTCCGCATGATCTAATAACTTGTTGAATGTCAGTTACTCAAACTGTTATTGTTGCAAATTTTCAACAATAGCTACAATGTTATGTTTTTGTGTTGTGTAACAAATATGTTGTGTAATCTTGATCATATAAAAACTTTCCATCGTATTTGGATATATTTTGAAATGGTATTTTTTGGGGTTTTTTTATGTAGTGTGTACACTACAAAAAACAGGTCGAAAGGGCGACCAAAATTTCGGTCGCCCTTTCGACGTTTTCGGTCGCCCTTTTCTTGGTCGCCCTTCCCTGTTGGTCGCCCTTTGCAAAATTCGGTCGCCCTTTTTGGCGACCGAAAAAGGGCGACCAATACTAGTTTGGTCGCCCTTTTTGGCGACCGAAAGGGCGACGGACCTCACGTCCGTCGCCCTTT
>MAYD01489493.1:0-13244 GCA_001909325.1 Ruellia speciosa
TTGTATTGGTAAACCTAAGTTGTCTGGCCAGTAGTTTAGGTAAGCTAATACAGCATAACGTATCCAGTGTATTCTGGGAGCTTTACATCTATACTACGTATACCATGTGAGTTTATTAGAGTAATCATTTGAAATAAGTCATAAGTAGCTTGAGTTAGATATCTATACTATGTATACCATTATATTATTGCTGAGTTTATTAGAGTAATCATTTGGAATAAATAATAAGTATCTTGAGTTACATATCTATACTACGAATCATTATATTATTGCTGAGTTTATTAAAGTAATCGTTTGGTCTGCTTATAATGTGAATTTTTAAATTAGCTTTATTTCCACGATATAAAGAATTATGTTATTTAATAAAGAGTTCAAACCCATAACCTTAAGTTTATGCATACACATTTCACCTCTCTACTATCATCACCTTTATACCATAAAAATTAGCAGCATAATAATAACCATACATAATAGTTAGCACAAGCATTAAAATGTGTGATGTTTACTAATAAACAATTATGTGCATTAAATGTCCAAGCCTGGTTACTCATGCATGTATTCAACTCAAGTTAATTGCAATTAGGAATGAGATTTTTATTTATTCATGAACAAGCATGCATAAATTAATGTCAAATCAAGTGCTCATTACCGACCTCGGCGATCCTTGGTCTATTTCCTCAATCGACGATCCTTAGTCCTTGGGGGCAATACGACTCTACATATCAAATCTCCTTCCTCAAACTCTCTTTAAAGCTTTTTTGTCATTAACCTTTCACCTTTTCTTTCTTCTAGTGAATATTCTCCCATGCTTTTCTCAGTCTTCGTTAGTCTTGTCTAGTTCATCTAACATGACTTGTTCAAATTGATCGATGTTTAAGTTGATCCGTCAAGCGGTCCTTAGTGAGGGGACTGTGATTTCGACCGTTAATACGACATTCATGTTGTACATGAGTTTGAATAGAGTGAACCTTGTGGTATTCATCTTGATGTTTTGTTATGCCCATAAGGCTTTTAATAACTTGTCGTGCCACTTCTTCGGTTGGTCCTCTATTATTTTTCGAATGAACGAGATTAATTGCTTTTTACTTGCTTCTGCTTGACCGTTCAAATAAGGGTTGTATGGTGAAGAGTGGACCATCTAGATTTTTTATGCTTGGGCAAAGCACTGCAGCCTCTCTCCTACGAAAATTGTCCCTCAATCGGTCAGTATGGTTCAGGGCATCCCGAACCGATGTATGATTTAGAGGAAGTTAATCACCATATCCTGGGTGATAGTGATTAATGGCTGGGCCTCCACCCACTTAATGAGAAGTCTGTCGCAACTAAGATGTATTCATGTTTCTTTGATGATGCCGGGTGAATTTTCCCAATGATGTCCATTGTCCAACTTCGGAATGACCATGGCTGGATAATGGGGTGCATGTCGGCATGTGTATGGCTAGCTTATGACGCTAGCATTCTTCGCAGCCTTTGGCGTACCTCGCAATCCATTTTCATCTCCAGCCAAAAATATTCACTTCTTAGTAGGATCCATTTCATTGCACAGCCGACGCAATGTGCCCCACAAATCCCTTTGTGGGTCTCGACCATGACCTTCATAGCATCTTCTTTCTTAACACACTTGAGCCGTAATCCTTCCAAGCCATTCTTATATAGTTTCCTCTGATAGTGGTAAACTATATGACCGTTCGACGGATATGTTCTTTAGTGGTTTTCAATGGGTTTAAGAGATAGCCCAACATTAGGCTCCACCAGTCCATGATGACAAGTTTGGCCAAGCATATTTTTATGTTCCTCTGGTTTAAGAATCCATTTATCTTGCTGTATTCGGATGCAGTTTTGGCTAATTTTGTTCGCCTCCTAATTTTCACCTCGAGGGATATGCTCTACATCAACTTCCAGAAATTGATCGACCAATTCTTGAGCTTGTTCTAGAAGCGAGATGGGCTGCGAGTTTTTGCACTGACACTCTCCGGCTAGTTGTTGCAATACCACTTGGGAGTCTCCTCGGATCCAGACCATACTCACTCTTCTATCTATTAGTAGATTGAAATGGATAATGAGCGCCTCGTACTCAGCCTTATTTTTTATTATTCATGATCAAATATGCTAAATTAATTTCAAATCAAAGTACTGATTAGCGCCTATATTGTGTATATATAAAAATGTCAATTGAAGGTACAAAGGAAATCTTCTTACTCAACATATGCTGATTGTTTTCAAGACAAAGGAATCAGAATTCAGAGCCTCCAAATAAGGGGCAAACCATGTGCCACCCAATTATATTTTATGCATCCAGTTGTCCTTAAATAATGTCGATCAAGTCTGATTCTCGACACAACATATCCCTACATATTCAACACCTTAAGACCGTCATCATAAATAATTGAGAAATCAAAACACTCAGATTCTTACCGTTTCTGAATTCACAAGGAAAAATCCAAGAAATTCATGTACTTGCTGCTGTACCTTCTCCCAAATCATCCTCTCTTCAAATGCAAAGCTTTACAACACAAATGGATAACTATATTTTACTCAATAGGCAATATCATAGTTCCTTGTGTTTTGATACGTTACCATTTTTTTAGTAACTTTTTTCCATTTTTCTATATCAACCAATAAAATAACTTATTTTTTATAAATACTTTATTCCTCTTTTTTATCCACTGATAAACTAATTCCTTTTTCTCAATTTTTTGAATCTGGTACCACGACACCAAATATCATTCTTTTTAAAGCCGAGGTGGTATATTAATATCAATATAGTATTGTTTTTCATATATCAATATTAATATACTATTATTTTTCATAATACCTTCCTCGTAAAAGCAATTTCTTTTTTTTTTCTTTTGGTAAATGAAGAAATCTAGAAATTTAAACACGATATTACTCGCTATCAATTTATATTTATTTATTTATATCTAATTTCCTCTGAGAATCATCCAGAAAGACCAACTCCTGAGCTCTTTTATGAGCTACTACTAATAAGGTCGGAGAGATGTTAACTCCTATTCCTGAGCATTGATGTGCTATGCTATATGAGCTACTTAGCCGTATCGCTACTGAACCTATCTTGTTCTAAGCCCTACCAGACCACCAAGACGATGTCCTTTTCATGGGCGAAAACACGCTTCGAAGCCTTTTCTTCTATATTAAATAAAGCTGCCCTACCTCTCTCTGATTCACCTCCCTTTGCCCATTGTTCTCAGTCGAAGGCCCAGCAACTTTTCTCTCTAATGTAAAGCGAACCCCAGGCAAATAAAATGGTAAAAAATATATTTAAAAAAAATAGTAACTCCACTTTTTCCCCTAGAGGAGCAATGGATATTGCAAATAGAGAATGGAAGTGTGTGCAATCTTCAGACATTATGAAACCAATAATGGCATAGTTCAAAATTGGGCAAAAAATGAAGTGATTTAATGCATAATGCAGTAATTAAGAACAAGGAAGTAGATGGTTGAAAATTTTCGAATACATCATTGCATAAAAGTGGTGGGTGTCCATACCACACAAATTATAAAAGGAAAAAGAAAAGAGAGGGATAAGGGACGAATAGGGATTCGAACCCCAAACCAAAGGTTAGAAGTTGAAAACTTGACCATTAGAACAAACCCCAATCTCCAGATGGTTGAAAATTGAAATGGCCATCAAAATATAATTAATGAATTGAAGTTTAGGCGAATGACATGATTAACAGTTTAGAGCAAGTTATATTTTGGGGCAAACTTTAGAGGGGGAAAGGAGTTTAGTTTAAATTATTAAGGCAGCAGCATATTCTAAGGAACTGAACTGCCATGACATCAATCCTGACATCAAGCCAAATAAAAATGCATATATTGTTTTGACCTTTTCTGTTCCAAATGATGCCTCTATGCATATAATATGGCACCAAAGAGAATCAAAATCCTCCTTGGAACCAACTTCAGATAAAGACAGATAACATCTCATGTTCATTGCCAAACTTGCTATATAACTTGTCTTAAACAGACGCACACAGCACACAGGATCATACCTTTTGTCCGATGCAGTTTCCTCAAGCCTCTGAATTTTCATCAAAGGCTCCCATTTCATGAAGTAGGAAGGAAGAATGGATGGTGGAGATATATTTGCAGTCACAAGTGCGCGCTTCAGCAGTTCAAATGTATGGAGGAACACTGGGATGGAAGTGTTCTCCAGGTCCTCAAGAGAGGACAATGACGAAGAGGCACTGAAGTGGGCGGCACTGGAGAAACTTCCGACGAACCTTCGTATAAGGCGTGGGATACTCACTGAAGAAGAGGGAAAATCACGCGAGGTCGATATAAGGAGCCTTGGATTGGTGGAAAGGAAGAATCTTGTCGATAGGCTGCTGAAGATTGCCGAGGAAGGCAATGAGAGGTTTTTGCTCAAGCTCAAGGAACGAATTCAGAGGTAAATTCGTATAATACATTTTTCTGGATTAGGATATAAATGGATTTTTTGTTTTAACTTGCTTTTGGGATGATTCAGGGTTGGACTTGATCTTCCTACAATCGAAGTCAGGTTCGAGCACTTGAGTGTTGATGCAGAGGCTTACGTTGGTGGTAGAGCTCTGCCTACAGTATTCAACTTTACTGTCAATATCTTTGAGGTGATACGACATGTAAAAGACTTTACGACATCAAGAATATGTTGGGGAATGTATCTCTGAAGCTATATAATCTGTATTAACAAGCAGGGAATTTTGAGTTGCCTTCGCCTGCTTCCAAGTCGAAAGAAGCCATTGCCGATTCTTCATGATCTCAGTGGAATCATCAAACCTGGAAGGTTTGTAGATATCTTTATGATACTAAAACATACTAAACCAGTTTCCCTGCTGTCTTTCCCTTACTGATTGCTCCAGTTTTGCAGAATGACCCTGCTTTTAGGGCCACCGAGCTCTGGAAAAACCACATTGCTGTTAGCATTGGCTGGAAAACTTGATCCAGAGTTAAAAGTAAGAATAACTAAGAGAAGTATCCCAAGACAACATATCGCGTAAAAAAGAAGAAAATCTTATTCCACCTATAAAATTGTTCACAGGTATCAGGAAGAGTAACATACAATGGTCACGAGATGAACGAGTTTGTACCACAAAGGTCGTCAGCCTACATAAGTCAGCATGATCTGCACATAGGAGAATTGACAGTTAGAGAGACGCTGGCCTTTTCAGCAAGATGTCAAGGGGTCGGGCCTCGCTACGGTTCGTAAGAATTTCATTCATTCATTGAAGTAAACAGTAAGTTTACAGAGAAAAGCATAACAACTTGATTGTTTAAATTGGCAGAAATGCTGGCTGAACTATCGAGGAGAGAAAAGGAAGCCAACATTAAGCCAGATCCCGATCTTGATATGTTCATGAAGGTTCTGACTACCTTACTACCAACTATACAACATTTCCTATTGCTTAAGTTTCTAGAGATGCCAACATGTTCTCTCCTTTGGTTTTTCATGCAGGCATCATCGATCGAAGGGCAGGAAGAAAGTGTTGTCACAGATTACATACTCAAGGTAATAACACAAGGTATTTTCAGAACATGTATTCAAGATGAATGTTCAAATTCACTTTGTATTTCCTATGGCTCCCGTTAACAGATCTTGGGGCTTGAGGTATGTGCTGATACTTTAGTTGGCGATGAAATGGTTCGAGGGATTTCTGGAGGTCAAAAAAAGAGACTGACAACAGGTACAGTTCATGTCCCAGACAAAAATTCTAGTGAAGCACTTGGGAGTACGCTTATCTTTTACGCCTCAACAATCAGTCATGTTCGGAAACTAAAGGACTTCAAATGCTTATTCTTTATGTAATTCAGGTGAAATGATGGTTGGACCTGCGAGGGCACTGTTTATGGATGAGATATCAACTGGTTTGGACAGCTCGACAACATTCCAGATAGTGAATTCAATTAGGCAATCCATCCACATTCTACAAGGAACATCATTAATCTCCCTCCTGCAGCCTGCACCAGAAACATACGACTTATTTGACGATATAATCCTTATATCAGATGGTCTGATAGTCTATCAAGGCCCTCGAGAAAATGTGTTAGAATTCTTCAAACATATGGGATTCAGATGTCCCGAGAGAAAAGGCGTGGCAGACTTTTTGCAAGAGGTAAGTTTAATTTGCTTATGATCATTCGCCTTTAGTATCCTTACAGAAAATGAAAAAAATGCTAATGAAATATCTTTGCTGTTGAAATTATTTAGGTAACATCAAAGAAGGATCAAGAGCAATATTGGATAAACAGAGATGAGCCTTACAACTACGTTTCTGTCAAGGAATTTTCGGAAGCATTTCTGTCATTTCATGTTGGGCGCAAGCTTGGTGACGAGCTTGCTGCTCCATTTGACAAGAAAAAGAGCCACCCTGCTGCCCTGACCACAGAGAGATACGGAGTTAGTAAAAAGGAACTTCTAAAAGCCTGTGTAGCTAGAGAGTTCCTGCTGATGAAGAGGAACTCGTTCATCTACATATTCAAGATGTTTCAAGTAAGATGCATAAATGAAAATGGAGCCCTCCTAACTATTCTGAGAAGCTAACAACTGTTATTTTCTTTCAATTTCCAGCTTATAATAATGGCTAGCATATCCATGACGGTGTTTTTGAGGACTAATATGCCTAAGAAAACCAACACAGATGGTGGAATTTACATGGGTGCTCTCTTTTTTGCCCTTATGATGGTTATGTTTAACGGGTTTTCGGAGCTTGCACTCAGTATTTTGAAACTTCCAGTCTTCTACAAGCAACGGGACCTCCTATTCTTTCCTCCATGGGCATATTCTTTGCCTGCATGGGTCCTTAAAATCCCGGTTACACTTGCAGAGGTCACGATTTGGGTGATCCTAACTTACTACACCATGGGATTTGATTCTGCTCCTGGAAGGTATTATTTTATTCAATCTACTCCGTGAGAAATTGAATAACAGTAAGAAAGTTGAATCACTAATTTGAGTCCTTTCAATGGTAGGTTTTTCAAGCAACTGCTTCTGCTAATATGTGTCCACCAAATGTCGTCTGCCTTGTTCCGTCTAGTGGGGGCACTAGGAAGAAGCATCATAGTTGCAAACACATTCGGTTCGTGCGCATTGCTCTCTATTCTTGTCTTGGGTGGATTCGTTTTATCCCGAGGTATGTGAATACTTATTTATAGAGCAAATACAAAGACCATAAAACACATTTAGTACTATATTACTTGCCATGAACTTAATTGATAAGCAATGGCTGCTTCTATATCAGAGGAAGTCAAAAAATGGTGGATATGGGGCTATTGGTTCTCGCCATTAATGTATGGACAGAATGCCATTGCAGTAAACGAATTTCTGGGAAAGAGTTGGAACACTGTAAGAATCTTTTCTACATTTAGGGGTTTCATAGCAAAGATGAGCAACATCAAGTTAAAAGTAACCTCAATGACATATATGCATTACAGGTTCCTCCCGGCTCGACAGAACCAGTTGGCCTGTCAGTATTAAAATCTAGAGGACTTTTCCCAGAAAAGAATTGGTACTGGATAGGTGTAGGAGCACTGATAGGATACACATTCCTATTCAATTTCCTAGTGATTGTGGCGCTAACTTATCTCAACCGTGAGTAGTGTTTAAACATACTCATATAATTTAGTATTATAACTTTTAGAACAAACTGAGGAAAACTGGAAACATCAAATGCAGCATTCGGGAAACCTCAGGCAATTCTATCTGAAGAAGCAATAGCAGAGAGGAATGCCGTTACCAGAGATGAGATTACTGAGCTGTCATTCAGAGGAAGGACTTCTGGTAAGTTTTCCAATGTCTGATGATGCTGTCTGGGATAGTTAGCAGTAAACTGAAGTTGTATCAACTAATTGAAATGATAGCATATGCAGGAATAGAGTACGATGTTCACAGGAGTGTATCGTCAAGGACTATGTCATCTAGAACCGATCCAACTAGGAAGAGAGGAATGATTTTACCCTTTCAACCTCTTTCAATCACGTTTGATGATATCCAATATGCAGTAGACATGCCACAGGTAAATATCCCCAACGTATCGACAATGTGGATAACTTTCTGCTTATTATTGTTAGTTCCAACTATCTAATGCTCGTTTACCCAGGAAATGAAAGATAAAGGTGTTCAAGAGGACCGACTAGAGCTTTTAAAAGGTGTCAGTGGTGCTTTCAGGCCAGGAGTTTTGACAGCCCTGATGGGGATCAGTGGGGCAGGAAAAACTACACTAATGGATGTGTTGTCAGGCAGAAAAACAGGAGGATATATTGAAGGGGCCATCACAATATCAGGGCACCCAAAGAAGCAAGAAACATTTGCACGTATATCAGGTTACTGTGAGCAAACCGACATTCACTCACCTCACATTACAGTTTATGAGTCCTTACAATTTTCTGCTTGGCTTCGATTGCCTCCTGAAGTTAACCCCGCTTCCCGAAAGGTGCTTCCTGTTTGTAAAATTAATTCAAAAAGTGATCATTTATAAGTTTAATAACAACAAATATATAAATTGAACTGCAGATGTTCATTGAAGAGGTTATGGATCTTGTTGAGCTTACACCATTAAGAGGTGCACTTGTGGGCTTGCCTGGTGTGAATGGTCTTTCAACAGAGCAGCGAAAGAGGCTGACCATTGCAGTTGAACTTGTGGCCAATCCTTCTATTATATTCATGGATGAACCAACATCAGGTCTTGATGCTAGAGCAGCTGCAATTGTAATGAGAACAGTAAGAAACACAGTGGACACAGGACGAACTGTAGTGTGCACCATCCATCAACCAAGCATCGAGATTTTTGATGCCTTTGATGAGGTATCTAACTGCCCACATTTCCTTGACTTTATCATCTGAAGATAAACCCAATATTGATATATAAAATTTTTTTGCAGCTACTGCTACTAAAACGAGGGGGTCAAGAAATATATGTTGGTCCTTTAGGTCGACATTCTTCTCAGCTCATTAAATACTTTGAGGTGAGTTTACTTTTTCAAATGTTCCTTAAACTTCAAGCTCTACACTAAATACTGAAATATCTATTCCTATGTTGATCTGTTCACAGGAAATTGACGGGATCAAGAAAATTAAAGACGGTTATAATCCAGCCACATGGATGTTGGAAATAACTTCAACAACACAAGAAGCAGCTCTTGGAGTTGATTTTGCTCAGCTGTACAGAGACTCAGAACTTTACAGGTAAATGCTATATACTAAAATTCAAAGAAATATATTTGCTCATTGTGCAAATGTTAGCATGCATAACCACGTGATATTTAACCTTTGACCTCCATGGTAAATAATTCAGGAGAAACAAGGCACTGATCAAGGAGCTCAGCATACCTGCACCGGGTTCAACAGATCTATTCTTCTCAACACGTTATGCGCAATCTTTCTGGACCCAATGTACGGCTTGCTTATGGAAACAGACTTGGTCATACTGGAGAAACCCACCATATACTGCAGTCAGGCTGCTATTTACAACTTTCATAGCAGTAATGTTTGGAACGATTTTCTGGGATCTTGGCTCCAAAAGGTAAGAATTACATTCACAATTCCTGTGGAATGTAAGAAATATAATTGATCTTCAACATATTTGTATGGATAACTGCAGAGAAAAGATGCAAGATATTTTCAATGCGATGGGTTCAATGTATGCCGCAGTTCTGTTTCTTGGGTTCCAAAATTCTACATCCGTCCAGCCGGTGGTTACCATTGAGAGAACAGTGTTTTACAGAGAGAGAGCAGCAGGGATGTATTCAGCTTTGCCATATGCCTTTGGTCAGGTAAATTCCAAATTCTACAAAGAGATGAATACGAAACTTGAGATTCCTGACATGTGACAATATGAAATCCGTATGTTATAACAGGCTGTGGTTGAGCTCCCTAACCTTCTGGTTCAGACACTCATATATGGTGTCATAGTGTATGCAATGATAGGATTCGACTGGACAGTCTCTAAGTTCTTTTGGTACCTGTTCTTCATGTACTTCACTTTGTTCTACTTCACGCTCTATGGGATGATGGCTGTTGCCGTAACACCTAATCACAACATAGCCGCAATTGTCTCATCTGCATTCTATGCGCTATGGAACCTTTTCTCCGGATTCATTATCCCCAGGCCGGTGAGTATCCCGCAAAGTTCTGTAATTAGATTCATCAGTAACATGAAATAGGGGCTTTTAACTGTTCACTTTCTTCATTGTGCAAACAGAGAATCCCAGTGTGGTGGAGATGGTACTATTATTTCAATCCCATTTCATGGACACTGTATGGATTGGTCAGTACACAATTTGGGGACATACAAGTTGAGCTTGAAGACACCAATGAAACTGTTGCAGAATTCGTAACAAGGTATTTTGGATTCAGACATGACTATATGGGATATGTTGCAGCAATCATTGTTGGAATGTGTGTCCTGTTTGGCTTCACTTTTGGATTCTCTATCAGGACATTTAACTTCCAGAAACGATGATAGCCCTCCATATAGTTTGGAATAAAGTGGCTATCGTATACGTGTATATTGTTAGAGCGTTGCTCCTTGAAGCATTTTTATCACCTGTAAAATACAGAACAAAATCAGCTTGAGGCTATTTTTGATATGCATCATCAATCTCAAAACTTCATGTCCCAAAGAAGAAAACTGACCGGTAATAGCATTGTCCATGAAAGAATTATCACTCTGTCTAAATGGCATTCAAGTTCAACCAAAAAAAAATATATAATGAGTTCATCAATAAAACACCATAAAAATTCATCAAAATAGATGCAATCACCTCCAACAAATACAAGCATAAAAACATGCCGCAAACTAAAGTTAGTTGATGGTAACATCTAGTTCAAATGTCAAGGACACCTAGCCTCAAAGATAATTAGCAGAATACAAAAGGAAAAATTGTGCCGCATATGATACAAGTTGAATTACATCCTCTCAATGACAAGCCAGGAACAATGGGTAAAGAGTGAGAAAATGGAAATAAATTGAGATAGCTCTAAGAAAGAGGATAAAGGTTTAGAAGCCTTTCGTCACCATCTCAGTTATCTAGGTTATCCAAGAAGCTTTGCAGCTCCTTCAGCCCTTCAGCAGAGATGCTCCGGTGTACTCTTCTCCTTGGGACAATCAAGTTGGGAGGCGGTTGCGACTGGAAGCACACCACCACCACTGCCAAGTTGTCTCCACTCTTTCGCTTCAAAGCCTCATTAACGAGATCCTTGCTACACATCATTGGATCATTGTGCTCCTGTAGCCTTCTCCGAGCAAAATCCACTGCATTTTGACTCAAAAACACATCCCATAGCCCGTCACAGCCAAGGATAAGGAACTCGTCCTCTTCTGTCAGTCTTGTTCTCATAACTTCAGGCTCCGCAGTCAAGGGCCCACCATCAGGACCTTTCAATCCTTCCATATGCCAGTCTCCCAAAGCACGAGTGACATTAAGCTGTCCATTGAGATATCCGTCATACACAAAACCTCCAGAGGCTTCAATTCGCATTTTTTCCTTCAAGCAAAGAGGCTTATGATCTCTTGACATTTCAATTGCTTTACCCCGTCGACAAAGCACAGCTCTGCAATCACCAGCATTGGCCACCACCAGAGAGCTGCATCAAGCAACAGATAATAGAAAGCTATAATAATTTTCATGGAACAAAAATATCTCAGAATTAGTAGCTGTATTAACCCCATAAATGTTGTGGGCGAAGCCAAAAAGAGTAAAAACTCACATTGCCAAGAAAAAAGGCAAACCTAAAATCAAATAGTTTTCTACTAGATTAGAAACAACTCGTAGGTGATACTACAAAAATTTATAGCTATGCACACACCGACCTTCCCATTACAATAGCGGCCAAAGCAGTAGTACCAGAAGCAAGATCTTCATCAGAGGAGCAGGCTTCCGCCAAAGCAGTATCTGTTTGTAAATATGCTGATGCAATAGCACTCTCAATATCCTGGGGAAAACCATCATCCTCAACAATGAACTTTGGCAAATGGTAGCATGCAAAGTCAGCAGCATGCTTCCCCCCATGTCCATCAAAAACCTGAATGATATTTATTTTTTTTAACATTAAAGGAAAAACACAACTTATGAAGTTGCTAACCCTCATACAATGACAGATCCATCAAAAAAGAACTTTTTGCAATTACGAACATCCCAATTTCTCAGTTTCGTTGGCATGAAATTGAATCTCAACTTGACCATTGAAAGTCCAACACCCCCCCCCCCAAACACACACATGCAAGCCCCAAAAAGAACTAACCTATGAAGGTTAAAATTTATATGAAGAGCTCAAAATAAGCACCAATGACAGGATTATGAGATAGATTAATATACAGAAAAATGTCTCACAGAAGCCTTCAAAATGAAGGATAGAAAATATTATTATATAATATATATGTAACGAGCGTCTCATTCACTCAAGCTAAATGTCCATCATTTAACCTAATCGACCTCATCCTATTCCAGTCATCTCCAACTTTATGAAAACAAGAGTAAACAATTTAGATGTATTCCTAAACAAGCCATAGAACTGAGGAACAGGGAGTCCACTGTTTGGGGCAGATCTAAAATTCCAATCTTTTAAGTCATCAACCAACTAGACTAAACAATAATCACAAAAATATAGGTGAAAGGGGAAAATAAACGTCAAGGTCATGTTATCAGAGACAACTTACCCCATAGAATGCACTAGAGCTTTCGTTAGAGGTTTTTAATCCATATTCATGCCTCAAATTGTCAGCACAAACATAGACATCCTCCATGCTAGAGCGAGTACCAATATCTGCCCAAGCCCCTGAACGTAAAAGGGGGCTGTATTCATTAACACCATCATGTTCACTCAATGTTGGTTCAGTAGGGATACCTGAAGGCCTGACTTTCACCTGTTAAAGCTCTAGTCAAAATGTAATCCAGCAAGAAAAATAGAATATTTACAAAGTCTAGAAATCAAAAACACTGAACACATACCCATTTTCGAATCAGACTTAACAGTTTGTACACAACAAAAATTCTGGCAAGCATAGTTTAAGATGCTGCCCAAAAGATTAATATACCAAGAAGATATTGCAAAACCAAAACCTTATACACCACAAAATATGAAAGCAAACTAATAGGTTCAAATCAATTCACATTGAATAATTTATGTAACTATGAAAATATATGAAGTCTGTGTAATATCCCTTTCCTTGAAAACTGCTGAACTAGTAGAGGGAATGATGCTCAGAAAAGTGACAGTAGACAAAAATACCATACTGAATAACATTTTA
>MAYD01489523.1:0-20791 GCA_001909325.1 Ruellia speciosa
TGCCTGAAAGCCAGCGTACTCTGATAGGATGAGATGATTAGATTAGCCTGAGCACCGAGCTTATGCGGGGATTAGAGATAGATCTCGGGATAAGTTAGGTGTGGCGGAACGTGTTCTGATTATGGGAATCGGGGCGTTACACCATGGCATGGCCGGGCGGCCTTGTTTGGGGCGGCGGGGCGCCCCCCATGGTCTGAGCGACCGTCCACCCCATGGCATGGGTAGTCGGCCGACCGTCCCCCATGGCACGAGCGGCCGCCCCCCTATGGCCTGAGCGGCCGCCCCCCTATGGCCTGAGCGGCCGCCCCCCATAGCTCGAGCAGTCGGTCGCCCCATGGCATGGTCGGGCGGCCTTGGCGACTATGTCCGAGGTTGCCGGCCGCCCCCCATGGCCCGGGCGGCCGTCCATCTCGCCTCAACAAATGCTGAGGCGAGATCGATGGTCGCCCGAGCCATGTATGGGGGCAGCTATGACGACCGATCGCCCCTCCTAGGTGGGGGTGGGGTGGGGCCGACATTATGAAAGGGTAAAATGGTCTTTTTTGGATGTTGCGCGTAGAAATTGAGTGTTGCGTATAGTAAAATCCATTGGATTTAATGAGTGGGTCGTGTGGGTGAGTGGATCGAGTCCAGGTGGCGTCCAAGTGGCGTTCACGTGTTGTTGTTAATTTTAATATTTCAGTTAATGATTGCCACATTAGCTAATATTCATTAGCTGGTCAAATGACCATTTTGGTCGTGATTAGTGAACATACAAGACCTTTTCAGAAATTGTGAAACGAACGGGACTAACTTGGTTTTTCGGTATATTTAGGGGACTAAATTGGCATTTATTCCTTATTTTTAATTCTAATCTTTATTTTTGAATTTTTAAATCCTTATTTCCGAATTCTAAATCTTTGTTTTTGAGATTTGAATTCTTATTTCTTTCTTTTTACTGAATTCTGAATTATGTCTGAATCTTCAATGATTATGAATTCAATAATTCAGAATTCTCTTCCCTTTCTTGACTTAGCAAAAAAATTTGGCATTCTTCAAATTCTGATTTCTAAATTTTATCATAATTTTATCACAATTATTTAATAATTGAGCATTCTCAAATTTTGATTTTTCATGCCTAAGAAAAATTTAGTCCTACGTCAGAATTCTGAATTTCTAAGTTTAACAATTTTTATAATTTTGATATATTTTCGAAATTTTTTCCGAAATGAATTTTCACAATTCTCAATTCTATCCATCAAGAATTTCATAAAAATATGTTTGTCGAAATTTTTAGGTCTCGGGCCGAGATTTTGCCTTGCTCAAGATTCTTCCACTTCTTGAATATCTTGATTTTCTTGCCAAAAATCGAAAGTCTCGAAATTTGCTCCAATTCTCAAATGTTGTTCCTTGAATCTTAAAACATCTTTTTGACTTATTGGTTTCAGAAATTTCCCTCTGTGCGTTCCACTTTTCGAGATCATTCAATATCTCAAAATTTTATGAAAACTTTAAAAGTCTTTAAAACTTTTCAAATTTTTTATCCGGGTCAATGGGCTACATTCCAACACCAAATCTAACTTCTTCTAAATCAGATCGGTTCATTCGGTTACAGTTTGGTTCAAAATAACTGATCACGGGTTAAATTTCTGTAAGATAATACGGAGTATTACACTTATTATATAGTATGTATATATATATATATATATATTATTCGTTTATTCAATATATTTAAATAGTGTTAATTCATTTATATTCATAAATTATTCGCGATCTAAATGAACGAACAAATAAATAGTACACAAACTCAAATTTAAAATTCTTCGCAAGAACAAAATGTACATGAACATAACCCTTTTGTTCATAAATAAATTTGAAAAAATTGTGTTTCTGATCATCTACAACTCTATATGGAACGACTATTTATTTATATTTATGAGAAGTATAGATTTGTTTTACTTTTATAAATTATGGTGCAAATACGGTATAAAAATGTATTTGCCTTATTTAGATATAGTTTTTGGTTGTTTTAATTTTAGTTTGACTTGACTTTATTATCGTGAATGCCAAAAATTAAAAGATATGTTTGATTATTTTATTTGAGTTAGTTTGTGCTTTTGCTTCATTTGGGTCACTTGGCAGTGATTTTCTTCTTCCCATTGTATCAATACGAACCCTATTAATTCATTTGTTGATTTGGTGTATTAAATGAAGTAAAATTTTCAAATGGGTTGATGCAACAACTTAATGTGTTTGTTGAATTGGTGTATTAATTGCCTGTTGGACGGTAATGATGCAACAACTTACTGAATTAAATCTTAATTATTCAAACTATTTTTATTGTAGATCTTTAACCATAGTTATTATATTGTCGTGTTGTGGCCCAACATGGAATCCGTTCCCCCTACTTCCATCCCACTTTGTTGGTTCTTATAGAAGAAACTTTTAATTCAATTATTCATTTGTTCGCAAATATTTATTTTTAAGCAAAATTAAATTTGAATTTCTTTTTTTTTTTTTAATTTGAGGGAAGGTAGGGTGATGAAATGAAACCGGAGGCCCAAAATCTGAAGTAGATGATGCGATGCAGGCACGGGCAAGGGGGCAAAGGGGCAAAGATGTGAATTCAAAGGAAATCCCCAAACTGCCCTGCAAAAATCTACCAAACAAGGGTTTTGGGAGGAGGCCTCACTACCTCAGCCGCTCTGGTGATCTGCTCTCCCCAGCATATAACCCTCTCTCTTTCTCATCCTCGTTCTTCTCATTCTCCGTTTAGAGAGAGGAAAACCTAATATTTTCTCTCTCTAAAGTTCCCTTCCTTTCCCTTATCCCTACTTTCATCTTCTTCAATCCTTCTCCACAGGATCGGTATTCGAATCCAGATCGTCTCTTTGTTTCCGGCACACAACTCTTTGTTTGCGCTAGATTGGACTGTGCGAGGAGCTATATTGATTTGCGAGTTATGCAGGCTGATCAGACGGTTTTGAACTTGAGACCAGGTGGTGGCACTCGCGGCGGAACCAGAGTATTCGGCGCGCGCTCGGATTCATCGGCGGCGGCGACCAATTCTGATCCGCTGCTGCGTCCCCATGGCGCCACCACTGCAGCGTCTTCCTTCCCTTCTTTCAAGGTTTGTTCTTTTCGCGATTCCTTTCTAGATCTAGGGTTTCCCGATTTCCTATGGCTGTTGTAGCAACTGGATTTGATTTCTTTGTGTTTTGTACATTGGGAGTCTCTACATCGCGGAGTTTCCGGTGTTTGGATGTGTCGTTGCTCTATCTATCTATCATTCTCGTTGCATCAAATCTATCCGATTGTTTTTTTTAGTTGAAAATTTGTTCTTATCAAAGCTTCCGTGAAAAGTCCATCCTCTATTGTGACATTTCTGATTTGATTCAGTTAACTTGACTGATTTATTCTAGTGCCCTCTACACTGTGTGTTCAAAAATATAAACTTTCCAATTTCCGTGTAATGTCCAAATTTGGTTTGTGATGCAGTGAATTTTGATCGCTAATAAAAGCACCATGTCTTGATTTTTTATGGGATACTTGATCAATTTGTACGCTTTGAATGCTCCTAATGGAGATTTTCCTTATATTTCTTTATACCCAGATGGAACCGAATAAAACTATATAATTATAGTATTTGGGAAAGTTTTAGGTCTTTTGCTTGTTTATGTAAACTCTACTATAAAGTTGTTTAATTTTTAGTTTTTCTAGTCAAGTATAAGTAATGTTTGGGAAGTTAACATGTGATTTGGTTGATTTTGATGTCCTAATTCTTGGCTGTGCACACGAGTTGTGTAATTGCTGTAAATATGGACATAAAGCAATATGCAGCCTTTAGGTGGGTGTGCAGGTTGTACTGGTATGCCCATAAAGAAACCTGCAGATAACAAAACGTTGCAGTAGTTAATTGTGATTATTTATGGGTCTGAAAATTAGGTCTATACAGAGTTCAATTTCCAATTTTTACTAATGAATACTGCAATTTGTATTTTGCTCAAAAAAATTGAAATTTTTAATCAGCTATACCCCTCTAGGCTGTGTAAATAGTTTTTTCCCCTCATCATTCAATGATTAATTATGAATAGCTTTTGTACTTGCAAAATAATCTTAATAGAATTTTAGAAGACCTTGTTTTTCCTTTCCTTTTTCTTGTGCCTTTCCTTTGATGTTTTTCATTTTTTGAATTATTATCCCCTTTATCCATCTGAAACATCTTTCTTGTATATACAAATGCCTTTATGATCTTAAACTATGATTATGACAAGGTCGTGCACACCTTTTTTTTATTAATAGACTGGAGAATCTCAATTCGAGGGTCGTGAACGTATCCGCTTTACTAGAGACATGCTGCTTCAGCTAAGGGAGGTAAGGAATCTTAATGCTACATATGGATGCACATACAGATTTTGCAATCTTTTATTCTTATTTTCTAACTATACTTATATTGATCCTTCGTGTTTCACAGCAATTGTGACATTTGGCATTGCATATGTAGATTGAAGAGAAACTGATTTCTCTCTGCATCGTGCACTGCTGATTTTCTAGTTAAATTTCTATGTTCTTACTCATTCCATATTATGAATGGATAACATTATAAATTCTCTGTATTACTAATCCAAATATGTGCCACATGTTTAATTTCTATTATGACTTAGGCGACTGCTATGGAATTCCTTAAAAACTGTTACTTCTGTTGTTTTTCTTATGCTAGTGAATGTATTCAGTTCACCTTGGAAGAGTGGGTGGTGCCCATGATTTTAATGCTTCTGATTTTCTTCTGTAGTGTTTGAAGAACCTTACTAGAGTTTGACATGCTGCAAATCTAACACTTGTTTGTTTAGGTGGTGAACACCATCCCAGATGAGATTCTAAAAGTGAAACAAGAAGTTGGATCTGAACTGTTTGGGACAGATCCAAGCTGGGGTCGTGGAGAAAACATTGTAAGTTCTGATGCATGTAATAATTTTGCAACTATTTCCTCTATGGATTAATCATTACTGTTGCTTTGATTAGTATTCTCAATTCTTCCTCAAGTGCATCTGTATCTTATTTTTATTGGCTATTGCAGTTTCTTGGATCTATACTGCTAGTTTCTTTCTGCTATGATTTATGATTATCAAGTAAATCTTTTTTGTGGCTAATGTAATTATGCCCTTTTCATAACCCAAAACCAATCCAGTCCCAGAGTCGTTATTCTGAGCAGGATAACCGTGATTGGCGTAGTCGTTCTGCACAAGTGCCTCCTGCGGAGGAGAGATCCTGGGATGCGATCAGGGACAGAGATTATGGTACCCGTTTTGACACAAGGCAGCAAGATGCAAACCAATTCAATAAACAAGATCAAATGAACTCCCAATTTGCAAGAGCACAAATTTCTTCCAACCAAGGGGTAAATTGTTTTAGTTGAGTAGAATTTACATCATCTAAAAATTTATAGCATGTGAAGCTATTACTGTGCATTGGGTGAAGCTACCCAAGTGCAGTATTAATTAATTATGTTGTTGAGTGTTGACATGATACTTGCAATTCTTTATGCCCTGGAAATTTCCAAGTTATATATCAAACTTCCAGTGCGTTATGGCCTTATATTGTTGTTAACAATTCGAAACATGCAATGCAAACTTCTTTCTAAAACAATAATTAGTTACCTGTCTGCATAACTTGTAGGAGAGTTTTAAGTCCAGAATGTTCATTGCAAAAAGTGAGATACACTTGGGACAATTTGCATTGCATGATTGAGGATCTTTGTTCAAGATCAAAAGATGATTTGAATAATACTGTCTAATATTTCATATATCATACCTTGTATTTTTACTTGCTCTCTTTAGTTGATCGATAGCCCTTTTGAACGTCACAATATGAAGTCTTCCAAGTGTCCCTAGCTTCTGCAGACTCTGCATTAGTACTTAATATTGACCAGACTAGATTCCTTTTTGATAGTGATTGTAGAACAGTAACTTCAGGTTACATTCTCTTCTGAAAATTCTCATAATGCCCCCAGGTAGATGTCTATTTTTGTTTTACTTTGAGATCTGGATGATAAAATTGATATTCCCTCCCTTTAAAAATGTTAGTCTTTTAAGCTTTTCTGTTTTAATTTAAATGTTAGCCCCCCTAAGATTTTTATGCTGAATAATCCTATATTGCCCCTATCTCCTTCTCTCTCCCCTAATTAATAATTACTTATTTCGCCTACTAATAAGAAGGGACAATAACACTTAAACTTCTTAAAAAATGTGTAGATGTCTAAAAAGACATACAAAAAAGTGGGATGGAGTATTTATTTGAGATTTGTGCCTGTAAAACTCTGATGTTAGTGTTGGCTTGGATATCATTAGTTATTTTATCGAAAATGCCAATCATTTTCTTTATTGCCTATGGTAGCAGGCTGCTGCTACTTTAATCAAGGCTGAGGTACCCTGGTCTGCTCGTCGGGGAAATCTTTCTGACAAAGATAAAGTTTTAAAAACTGTGAAAGGGTAAGCCATTACACTTATGTTCCGTTAGAGGATGAGTTAGCAGCATGTTTGAATTAGAAGCCTTCTTTGTAACTTTTATTTGCTATAGTCTTGTTATTTTTAGCTTTTCATTGTTAGGAACTTGAAGCTATAGCTTGAGTTCTAAAAAATTTTGTTTAAAGGCACAAGACCAAATAGCAGAATAGGTTTATTTTTTGTTACTAGCTGATGCTACTATTTTTTATTTTTTAATTTTTTTTTGTGTTATCACCATCCAATTCTGGCCTGGTACTTTATGAAAATAACCTTAAATCTACTTTATGGGCGCACCAAGGCAAATGGCAGAATAATTTGTACTACCTCCCATTTCAAAAAAGATGTTACAGATTACACTACCTCCGTAACATCTTTTTTGAGACGGAGGTAGTATTTCCTTGTCTAGCTGTAAAGATTTCTGTTGCCAAGTGTGGATTCTTGCAAGTTCTCGTTTAGGGAAGACAATACTAATCTTGTTTTTAAAGGGAGAGTTGTTGCTAATTAGTTGTTTATCTCTTGCAGCATACTAAACAAATTGACTCCTGAAAAATTTGATCTACTAAAGGGTCAATTGATTGATTCTGGTATAACATCGGCTGATATTTTGAAGGTATTAAATGCTGTAAATTAATACCTAGTGTCTTTATTGCTGCATTCTTGTGGCACGCTTATTTAGAAGTTAGTTCAGTTGGAGCTATGTTTGTTTTAATGTTTTCCTTTTCTCCACAGGGAGTTATTACTTTGATCTTCGACAAGGCTGTGTTGGAGCCTACATTTTGCCCCATGTATGCTATGCTATGTTCAGATCTCAATAAAAACCTCCCTCCATTTCCATCGGAAGAACCTGGTGGTAAAGAGATCACGTTTAAGAGGGTTCTCTTGAATAACTGCCAGGAGGCATTTGAGGGCGCTGACAAGTTGAGGGAAGAAATTAGGCAGATGACTGCTCCTGAGCAAGAAATGGAGCGAAGAGATAAAGAGAGGTTAGTGAAACTTCGTACGCTCGGCAACATTCGCCTTATTGGAGAGCTTTTGAAGCAGAAGATGGTTCCAGAGAAGATTGTTCATCATATTGTTCAGGTTCTTTCTCATCTCATTGTGTTTATTACATTTTGTTTCAATTTTTTTGTTGAGCATTTATCATGTGTGATGGCGCTGGTTATTTTTAACCAGGAACTGTTGGGGCATGATACAAATAGTTGTCCAGAAGAGGAAAATGTGGAGGCCATATGTCAGTTCTTCAACACCATTGGCAAACAACTTGATGAGAACCAAAAATCCAAGCTTATTAATGATATGTATTTCAGCCGTTTGAAAGATTTGTCGACCAACCCTCAGCTGGCAGCTCGCCTGAGGTTTATGGTTCGTGATGTGCTAGACTTGCGCAGCAATAATTGGGTCCCAAGACGTGAAGAGGTGACTTTACCTAGCCTATGTTCTCTCTAAATTGCTGATTTTTTCCCTGAGGTGTGTCATATGGTTTCTGATTGGTGTACCAGGTGAAAGCAAAAACCATAACTGAGATCCACACAGAAGCCGAGAAAACTCTGGGCTTACGTCCAGGTGCTACTGCTAGTATCAGGAATAACAGACCTAACCCTTCTGGTGCTCAAGGGCCCATGAGTCCCGCTGGCTTCCCAATGAATCGGCCTGGTTCTGGTGGTATGATGCCTGGAATGCCAGGCACCAGGAAGATGCCTGGGATGCCTGGAATGGATAATGAGAATTGGGAATTTCCTAGATCTCGATCCATGCCTAGAGGTGATGGACCAAACAATCAGGCTGGTGGGCGTGTTCAGTCACCATTGATAGGGAAATCACCATCAAACCAACGACTTTTACCCCAAGGTACTGGTGGTGGTTTCATGGGTGGCCGTAGTGCCCTTCTGCAAGGTGGCACTGCCCCGCCTGCTCGACCAACCAACTATGGAGCATACAACCCTGAGCATACATCTCAAGTACCTGGTTCTTTTAAACCAGCTGCAACTGCTACATCTATGGGCCCAATAGCTGACAATCCATCTGCTCCAGGTGTACGAGTTAATCCAGATGAGCTCAAAAGGAAGACGAAATCACTCTTGGAGGAATACTTCAGTGTTAGACTTTTGGATGAGGCATCGCAGTGTGTTGAAGAATTGAAATCTCCCGCTCATCATCCAGAAGTTGTTAAAGAGGCCATCTCACTTGGGTTGGAGAAAAGCCCTCCCTGTGTCGAACCTGTTGCAAAGCTGTTGGAGTATTTGGTTGCTAAGAAGGTTCTCAATGCTAACGACATTGCAACTGGATGTCTTCTCTATGCAGCATTACTGGAAGATCTTGCCATTGATTTGCCTAAAGCACCCGGTAATTTTGGTGAGATCATTGCGAAACTTTTGCTTGCTGGAGTGTTGGACTTCAAGGTCGTGAAGCAAATTCTGGAAAAGGTGGGTGATGACTACTATCAGAAAATCATATTCACTGCTGCAATGACGATTGTTAACTCTTCCCCTACTGGAAAGGAGGTTTTGGATTCACAGGCATCTGATATCTCTGCTTGCGAGGCCCTCTTTTAGATCTCTCATGGTTTCATTGCTGGAGTGAATTGGAAAATCCACTCATAGACAGCATACTTTCTCACTTTGGCTGGGTGCGGTTGCTTGCTTGCTTCCAAATTTATGCCTTCCATATACAAACATACTCTGTGTGATAAAATGGAGGTGGAAGCGTGTGAGAAATGCATGCAGGTAATGATCAAAAACTTTATTATATTTCTTTGTTGAGGTGATATTAGCGTGTGTTGAATAGAGAGTTTTAGAATATAAAAGATTTTGATTCTCGAGGTGGCTGGGCTGGCTAGCCCGGGGCTCTAATTAATTATCTTGCTCGAGAATGGAAAATGGTCCTCTTATGGATCATCCAGTTGTTTTTGTATTTGATTAGTTTTGAAATTTATTTATTCTGTTGACTTTTGTTAAATTTTGTCTTTCCTAATATGGGATGCGGGCTCATAAAAATTCAACTTTGTACGATTTGGTGAATGCGAATGCGAATGCCCTGCTACTGCTACTGCTTCTGTGCTTTGATGATATGTTTAATTTTTAGGAATTTTGCGTACTGCTACTGCTTCTGCTGCCTCCTTTGATTATATGTTTGTTTAATTTTCCGCAATTGTGTAATGGCTTTGATGTAGACGTCTACCTGTCTCTCTTTGTTTTGTTCAATAGTTATTTTTCTCTTTGTTTTGATCAATGATTTTTTGTTGTTGATCAGATATCCCTTTGCCTCTTTCAATAATTCAATGTTTCATTAGATTGACACAACACATTTGCCTAATGCCGATTGATTTGATCTATCATTGTAGCATCAGGTCAAATATTTGTCTGATGAACAATGTGGTCACCTTTAGCCCCTAAATTTTGTTTGTGTTGAAGGAAGACAATCAAATTATAGACGGGTTATTTAGCTGTGTTAACGTATAATTGTATTAAATAATCAAATGGGTTGGTTTTATTCGGTTGGTTTTATTTAGCTTTGACTTTTGGGTAAATGTTTCTTGGCTTTTGTATTTTTCTGGAAAAAAAGTATTGTGTGTATGAACTGCAAAAGAGAAGTCTTGAAAAAGTATTAGAAGCAATAATTTAGGGTTGTTTTTTTAACTTTCATATCTTTTAAGAAGTCTAGCGAAACCAATAATAAACGTGAGTGTGGAGTGGAACCATTTTAGACAGACAAATTTCTGCCTACTTTCTGTTGGTGTGATGCCAAAAATGTCAAAATTGGTGCAGCCTCCTCTCCTGTTGGCACAATGCCAAAATGTTAAAATTGGCACTATTCCTTGTAATGCCATTACATTACTATATGATCTTAAAGAGGGTTTTGATAAAGCCTATCTGCTTACAAGCTTTTCAGAATATATTACAATACAGTTTGAGACCTTGAAACTTCACCAAGGAGCTTTTCAGAACATATTGCAATACAGTTTGAGACCTTGGAACTTCACAAGGTCTGAAAAAAGGTAGAAGGATATGTGAAGTTTATATAACAAAAAATGAGTGAGACCATGGGGAGTTAATAAGCCTTTTGAAATGGATTTGCCTTTCAATTTCATTGTTATTCAATATTTGGCTGACAACATTGCTTCAAGGCTAAAGAAAGCAATCAAAGAAAGACATTAACTTTCATACACACATCAATCATGAAGATGCATGCTAAAACCCCAAAGAAAACTCCTTACTCACTTAAAATTTTAGACAAAAATGGTAAGTATGTTGGGTTTTCAAATTTTAATAGTATAGAGCATACACGATCTGATAACAACCTGTAACACCCCGGTCACTGCACCCGAAAATGTTACCTACTGAGAGTTTTACGCCTATCCCCCCACTAAGCTTGGTGCTCAGGCTAACTTAATCATCACACCTATCAGAGTACGCTGGATTTCAGGAAGCTACGCCCTCTCTAATCACAGCTCAACATACTAAAACAACCACATAGCCAAGCAAAATAAAACCTTCATTATTAAAGGCCATCATCAGTATATACAAAATAATATCACAAGCCAGGACTCGGCTATTTAATACAAGCCGATACAAAATGAATGTACATGAGAATCGAGTTCAGAACATAAATAAATAATTGGAATGTAAATCGCACAAACAGTTAACTATTATGTCCACTCAGCCTCACTAAAACCCATGAGGTGTAACCTCGTCCCGTATGCTCACAGGCCAGGAGGTACACCTTCGTGACCCTGGTTATCTGCAAGATGCGACACTAGCATCATTAGTCAAAAGATTAAGTAAGGAGCATACATGAATCATAAGCCATGCATATGAAGTATGCATTATGAGCCATGTCAAGTGTATCTTTAGATATACTGCTTAACGGGTTTCAAAACTTTTCCAAGAGTGCAACCAACAGATGCCAAATGTGGAAAAATCATGCATCTTTAAAATATGCATAACTTAACCCAATTGTGAATGCAACCAACAGATGTCAGACACAATTTAAAATCCAATCATGAATGCAACAAACAGAAGCTAGACATGATTAAACCTTGACTGTGATTACGCCCAACCGTACGCTTATCACAAACAACAAATAACACATATAGAGAGTGAAAGATTGAAACAACGAGAGGCACCACCAACAGTCTCACTGATCAATTAAGTAGGTAAATGCTGAGGGGCAAACCGGATGGAATCACCTTATCATGGACCATACACCAAAGCATTAAAGTGTTTGAAGGGACATAATCGCATTATCCATACGCTCAATCAATAGAAGAGACGCATAATACACTAGCCAGCTATTACTGATGGTTGAAGTTAATGAGTCATTATGGTCTTAAGGAACATGAATCACCCCACACGTTATAGCTAGACTCCCATAATCTATCCTTAAATTACCGGTAAACCTTCTTTAAGGGCACGACCTCGAGGAGTAGAAGAGGAAAATAATACAGAAGGCAAACCTCTTGCTGGTGGACTTTCGAGCCTATGGCGATCAAACCCACAGGTAAAAATTGAGGGTCACCACTATATCTTTCACTTGACATGATTATCCAATTTTATGCGATGCATAAGTTATCGTTAATCGATCGTCGATTAATTACTCTTTCTGAATTTCCATAGCTTAACTCGAGACAAGGAATGAAAGTCACTTGCTCGACATTGATAAACTTAGTGTTTTCCATGCGAAACCAATTTTAGAAATAGGTTCATTGAATGCACGTGACATATGATTCACATAAGAGCACTCAAAGGCATGTAATCAATTAAACAAGTAATTGAATGAATAAACCAATTCATGAATTTAATTAAAATAACTCAATTGCAGAATTAAAATGCATAAGCATCAAACAGTCCTTAGACCTGAATAAATCTATCCTAGGTCCTAATGTAACACCCCAATTTCCCATACCGGAAATTGTTACCGCCACACCTAACTTACCTCAGGTTCTATTGCCTAACCCTTAGTAAGCTCGGTGCTCAGGCTGATCAAATTGTCTAAACCTATCAGAGTACGCTGGATTTCAGGAAGCTAGTCACCTCTGATCGCAGCTCAACGTATTAAAACATAGACATGCATAAGCGGAAAGTAAACTGATACCACTACAAACCCAAGTTATAGAAGTCAAAAGACAAAGGTCCCACGTCCGGAACATGGCTATTTAATACAAGCCATTACCGAATAAACAGTTCAGTGCGCAAAAGTAAATCACGTAAATGCAACCTAAGAGTACTCTCATACTCACATCCCTCGAGGCAACGCCTCGCCCAGTGTGCTCAACAGCCAGGAGGTATATCCCCCGGCACTTCGCCATCTGCACAAGCAAACACAGCTTAGTCGAGAAGACTAAGTACGGATCATACACAATAACCAATATGAGTATGACCATGAGATGAGTTCCACACCAAGGTCATTTCCACAATGCACTCGGAGGGTTTTAAATACCTTTCATACTGTGCAATCCAAATGATATGCATTCAACTGAAAAGCAATAACCAAGCTAAACAGTTAAGCATAATATAGCACATAACATAAATAGAGTGAGTAAAGACCGAGACCATTGGAACAACGGGAGGCACCACCGAAAGGCCCGCTGCCAAGAGTAAATTATGCTAAGGCACAGTCGGAAGGAAACACCCAACTCCGAACCGTATACCAAAGCATTGGAGTGTGAAATAGGGGTATGATTGTGAAACTCGAACGCATAACCGAAGTCAGTATGCAGAGTACACTACCCACTACCACAATTTTGGGTGAATTTAGGGAGCCATGATAGCCTTTCGTAACGCGAATCACCCCGTTACAGCTAGACCTCCCCCTTCTAATCTTAAATTACCGGTAAACCTCCATAAGGGAGCGACCCCAAAGAGTAGACTAGGACAAGTAACGCGAAAAACAAGCTTCACGCGGGTGGACTTTACCCCTATGGCGATCAACCCAGAGGTCAGTTGGTCACTCTATCTTTCTCTTTACGTGATTATCCAGTTTAATGCGATGATTAAGTGGTCATTAATTATCACGTTAGTTTCCACTTTTTGATTTGCCACAACTCAGCTCGAGACAAAGAATTAACTGTCATTTGTTCGACCACTGAAGGGCTTAACCAAATTACATGCCAGTCCAATTACATATGAGGTTCATTAAATGCAGTGACATGTAATTCACATAAGAGTATAATCGAAATGAACACGTAATCGACAATTAACACGTAATCGACAAAATGAATGGCTCGTAGAATAAATAACATAATTTAAATCATGCGAAAGAAAACAATAAAGACATCACACATGCTAGGATTGTCTAAAGTATCTGGTTCCTAGGCACATTGTTGGGTCTTATGGTTGCCTGGTGTAAGTCCGTACCGTTATCTACAGTCTTGTGCGTCTTCCCTGGAAACTGAAACTATCCCGACCCACTGAGATTACGGACGTACGATTCTGTAATCAAAGCCGAAACAACAGTACAATTAATTACGGATTCGGAAGACCGTGGAAAGTGATAATCCAATTAATTAATCTCACTTTTACACTTGAAACTCTTAATCCCAAAGGGATTAAATTAATCCATTTAATTAAATCCCAATCCAAAATGTTTAGTGGACATCATAATGATCATTCCAATTATTTATCCAATAAAATAATTGATCAAGCTTTAGTGGGAAATCTCATGTTCCCCACGAAGTCATCCTTGGATTATTATATTGATCAATTCTCCACTAACAATTTGTCTTCCAATTATTAAATCCAAGAGGATCAAAAAGCTAACTTTTTAAGAACTTGATGAAGATCATCAATAACCCATGAAGAACATTTAAGCCACCTTAAAAAATTCATCTCCAAGAATTGTTGTCCAAAAATTCCCCAAAAATTATTTTTAGGTTCCATTTGGTACCGGCAATCACATAACATCAAAATTGAGCTTAGCATCACCAAAATTCATTTTTCCACAAGGGTGGTGGTTTAGGGGCTGTCCAATATGATAGGTTGCATAACTCAATGCATGCAAAATCAAATGGTACCAATGAGCTCACCTTGACAAGGGCGATTCGATTCTACGTTCGGTAACTTCCAAAATTAACAATTCGGAAGCAAATTGGCAAGAGTTCCCTTGGGATAATTTTAAGGAGAAATGGCCGAGAGTTCTTAGGGAGGATGAAGATAAAAAGTACTCTCCAAAAATGCCAAGTCTCTCTTATATACTTAGTAAAATCCCACTTGTCTTGCAAAGTTAATTTTGATCCACAATGGCAATCCAAGTTGATTTTAATCACCCCAAAAGCCCACTTGAATGCGCCATTCAGCATTGTAAGGGGTAATTAAAATTGATTCAGGCCCAAACATTTGATGTAGGGATTCTTAAGTGTCGGCCCCTACCCTTAGAAGTTGATTTCTCCTTTGAAAGTTGATATTTTGATCTAAAAGTTGATTTTAGAACCAACAATATCACTTTTTCAAATAAAAAAACTCGACAATACCACTTTTTCAATCAAAAAACACGAAAATTGCTATGTGTTGCCCCCAGGAATCAGATTTTTGGCTTCTCTCTCCATTTCCCTACATTAAATGCACTCCAGCATAATTATTACCCCATTTTTCCCTTTCTAAAGCACCATTAAATGGTGTTTCTTCTAACTACCACCCCAAAAATTGATTTTTCATTTTTTTGATATCCAAAAAACTCGACAACACCCCAAAATCAATTTTTACTTGGCGTTGCCCCCCTTTTTAGTTGATTTTTGATCCATAAATTGATTCTGAATCAATAAACTCTCCAAAATCAATTTCACCCTACATTTCTGCTAAGTACAACCTCCAATAACATTTATTATTTGTCTAAATTGCATCCAAGTCCCTGGATTTAATTTATTTCTCCTTTGGAAATAAATTACCCTTACGCGATTGATCCGTCGCGTACCGAAATTCGATTTTTCTATCGAGGAGTTCCGTTGTTCTCTTTCCTCTCAAATTTTACTGACAACCATTATTTATGATCTTTAAGACCTCCGTAACTTCCAAACATTGCCCCTTGGCTGTTGGACCTCCGTTCCAACAATTGGGCCTATCGGGCCATTCGGGCTCGATCAATTTTTCTGACGGATAGTTCGGGTGCACGGAATTGTCCCAAATTTTACTGGCACACTAATAAAATGATTTTTAATCTATCTGTAATTTTGAACATCATCCCAACTCATTTGGGCTTGGGCCGATTTATTGGGCCTTTCGGCGAATTGAGCCCAATCAATTTCACAACTGCGAACGACTTGAAGTCCTTTTTCTGATTCAAGTGACCTGAATAATTCTTTGCACCTTAGAAATTAATTATTTCCCTATAATTAACTTCGCAACTCGATTTCTGATTTTTCTTCTGACCCGTAACATGGGGTGTTACAATCACCCCCACTTGGGTTAATTACGTCCTCAGAATTTCTGACTGATATGTTGCCAACACTGATCACTGTGATACTGTACCCCTGAGTCTCTACACACTGACTGATCGCACGGGTTCTGAATCACTAAACTGATCATCTGTACCCTTAACTGATTCGGATCGGGTCAGGCTAAGAATCTACTAGGGTATTACTCTAACTTGAGCAATCTATCCCTATGAAAACACCTTAGTCATCTAAAAGCATACATAAATAATGCAAGTAAACGATCAAATAGAGTCCCGACCCCACGGGTACAAATAAACGCATATTGCCCGATTAGGGTCAACACCAATCTTGTATGTCTTTATGCATTACTTCGATGCATCTTTACATACGATCACAATAACATGCCTTTATGCAAATCACCGTACATCTTTACATGTAATAATCATGCAATTCCGAAAAATATGCATATGCAATGAGTAGTTCGCCTACGTGGCTTACTTAACCTCGTTAAAATCATTCTCGAAGGAACAAACATGATGTATGCAATGCATGAAACAATTCATAAAAGCATACACACTTAGAAAAAGCACTAGATCTTATTGCTACGGCAAGTCCCCAAAAGTCTGTACACTGTAACAAAGATCTAGCTGTTTCTGAACAACTGAGGGTATCTGGTCATCACATCTGATTCCAGTTCCCACGAAGACTCATCCTGTCCATGCCGGGACCACTGAACTCTGACCAGACGTACCTCTCTGTTCCTGGTTTTTCGAACCTTTGAATCGATGATCCTGATCGGATATTCCTCATATGTGAGATTCTAATCCAATTCCATAGCCTCGGGCTGTATGATATGAGTCGGATCAGCCACATATTTCCTTAGCTGAGAGATGTGAAAGACATTGTGCACTTCACCCAATTCCGTAGGTAAAGCTAAGCGATAAGCAACTTCACCAACTTCTCCCACAATTTCGTAAGGTCCTATGTACCGAGGACTGAGCTTCCCTCGAACTCCGAACCTTCTGACACCTTTGACCGGTGACACCTTGAGAAGTCCCATTCTCTAACTTGAAATTTTAAATCTCTGCATGCCCCGTCAGCATAACTCTTCTGTCTGTCCTGAGCAGCCTTCATTCTGGCCTGAATCTTTCGAACTTGCTCAGTCATATCTTGAATTAGTTGGGGTCCCAACACAACCCGCTCACTAATATCATTCCAATTGTGTGGCGTGGTGCAACACCGTCCGTACAAAGCCTCGAATGGTGCCATCCCAATACTGGAGTGGTAGCTGTTGTTGTATGAAAATTCCACCAAAGGTAGGTGTTCTTCCCAACAACCTTGAAAGTCCAACATACAAGCTCTGAGCATATCTTCCAGAGTTTGTATCGTCCGTTCAGTTTGACCGTCAGTGGCTGGGCGAAAGACGATACTCATTCTCAGTTTCGTTCCCATGGCTTCCTGGAAACGTTCCCAAACTTTCGATTTGAATCTGGGATCCCTGTTCGACATGATATCCTTTGGTACACCATGTCGGCACACCACCTTCTTCAGGTATAATTCGGCCAGCCTTTCTGAGTTGATTGGAATGAAAATCGCTGACTTGGTAAGTCGGTCCACGACTACCCAGACTGAATCCATACCTGATCGAGTCCTTGGAAGTTCGGTGACGAAGTCCATAGAAATAGACTCCCACTTCCATTGCGGTATTTCCAATGACTACAGTAGCCCTGCTGGTCTATGGTGTTCGATCTTTACCTTTTGGCAAGTTAGGCAACCTGCCACATATTGTACCACTTCTCTTTTCATACCGACCCACCAGAAATTCTGTTTCAAGTCTTTGTACAGCTTTGCGGCCCCTGGATGTACTGAATACGGTGTTCTGTGAGCTTTATCGAGTATCAACCGCTTTAACTCTGAACACTGACTCAGTACACACTATCTACCTTTGAAGCGAAGACTGCCATCAGGGAAGATCTCAAACCCTGAGACTGTATCCTACTAAACTCTTGCCCTGATTCTGTTCAATTTTCGATCTTTACCCTGCTCTCTGATAATGTCGGCGTAGAGTGTCGGCGTGAAGACGATAGTGTTCAAACTCTCTCGGGTAGTCCCACTTTCTATGAATTCGATATCAAGTCTACTGAACTCTCTGCACAGTTCATCTCGAAGGACGAATGAATTCACTATATGCACTGTCTTTCTACTAAGAGCATCGGCGACTACATTAGCTTTTCCCTTGTGGTACCTGATATCGCAGTCGTAGTCCTTTACCAGTTCTATCCATCTCCTCTGACGGAAGTTTAGTTTGTCCTGGGTGAAGATATATTTGAGATTTTGATGGTCAGTGTAGATCCTACACCTAGCCCCATACAAGTAGTGCCTCCATATCTTGAGTGCGTGCACTACGGCGGCCATTTCAAGATCATGTGTTGGGCAGTTCTCCTCATGTTTCTTCAATTTTCTCGAGGCATATGCGATTACCCTATGATTCTGCATCAACACACACCCCAATCCATTCTTCGAAGGATCAGTATAAACGTCGAAATCATCACCCTCAGTAGGCAGTGTTAACACAGGTGCTGTCGTTAACTTCTGCTTTAACTCCTAAAATGCCCGTTCACAGGCCTCACTCCACTGAAACAGAGTGTTTTTCTTAATAAGTTGGGTCATTGGTCGAGAAATCTTGGAAAAATTCTGGACAAAACATCGATAGTACCCTGCCAAGCCTAGGAAAGCTTGAATATCTGTGATGTTCTTCAGAGTTGGCTAGTTCTGCACTGCTTTGACATTAGCTGGATCCACAGCTACTCCATCCTTAGACACAATGTGTCCCAGAAAGGCGACACGGTCCAACCAGAACTCACACTTGGATAACTTGGCGTACAACTGTTTATCCTTCAACTTCTGCAATACCCTTCGCAGATGCTTAGCATGCTCTTCAGCACTCCTCGAGTAGACCGAGATATCGTCAATGAATACAACAACGCACTTGTCTAAGTATTCACTGAATACCCGGTTCATGAGATCCATAAACACTGTTGGCGCGTTTGTCAAACCAAATGGCATCACTGTGAACTCGTAATGTCCTTAACGGGTTCTGAAAGCGGTTGTGGCAATGTCTTTGTCAGCTACATGAAGTTGATGATAACCGGATCGCAAGTCTATCTTGGACTCCTCGCAGTTGGTCGAACAAGTCATCAATTCTCGAAAGCGGATAACGGTTCTTGATAGTGACTTTGTTTAGTTCTCTATAGTCTATGCACAATTGGAGACTCTCGTCCTTTTTCCTAACAAAAAGGATCGGTGCTCCCCACGGCGAGCTACTTGGCCTGATGTAACCTCTGTCCAAAAGCTCCTGTAACTGTTTCTGAAGTTCCTTGAACTCGGCTGGAGCCATTCGGTAGGGTGCTTTGTGAATTGGTCGAGTTCCCGGAGCTAACTCGATTGTAAACTCCACTTCCCTAACAGGTGAAAATCCTAGAATCTCTTCAGGGAAAACCTCGGGAAATTCCTTGACCACTGGCTGATTCTGTAGACCTGACAAGTCTGAATTGAGATTCAACACTGAGCACAGATACACTGGATACCCCTTTTTGACCAAAGATCCGAAACTGATTGCCGATACAACTCTGACTGTGGGTTCTTTCGGGTTCTGTCTATACGTTACCCTGACACCTTTCGGCCCTTTCAGACTCAGCTTCTGGTTCTGACAGTCTATCCTGGCCTGGTAGCGTGACAACCAATTCATACCCAGAACAACGTCGAAGTCGGTCAACGGAAAGTCGATCAAATCTGTCGGTAGGACGGTATTCTCTATCTGTACGTGTAGATTCCTATGCAATTGAGTGCACGACACTAACTCACCGGACGGTAAGGTTACTAACATGCTAACCCTATCAGAAGGTACTAAGCTGTGCGACTTGGCAAAATGAGAAGACAAACGAACAAGATGCACCAGAATCAAACAAGACAAAAACAGGATTACCAAGAAGTGAGAACTTACCAGTAATCACGTGTGCCCTGCCTTCTGCCTCAGTCCGGTTGAGCACATTGAGCCTGCCTCCCCGTCACATTGGCTGCTTTCCCTTATCCTGATTCCCCCGGAGCTGGTCCCGCTTAGGCGGCATAGTACACTGACGTTTGAGATGTCCCTCCTTCCCGCAGTTGTAACAGAGGAACGGGGTTCCGTCACACTTGTAGCCCAGATGGCTTTTCCCACACCTTGAACAACTGGTTCTTGTCCGTGGGAACCATCTTGCCTTTACCTTTGTCCTTTTCGTAGTTTTGCCGGTTTGGTTTATCACCCCCACTATGTGGCCTCTTATGCTGCTATGGTTCCTGGATGATAATACCCTTGGATTTCCTTTTATTACGTTCATCGTGCATTGGCCTGTCCCAGCTAGACTGTTCTTCTCGAAGCCTTTTAGAAACTCGCATTATATTCGCTGCACGTTCGTACATGTGCTGAACTGAGTTCAAGTTGTCATAGATCTTGTAGATTTTATCATTAGAATTAAGAAAAGAAGAAAACAAACAAAGATAGGGAGAATCGACATGAACAAAACTTACTTGGTAGAAGCAATTGAAGGCTAATCTTCAACCTCATCCATGCCAATGCAGCCCATTCATGGAGACACAAGAGCCGTTCCCAAGGACTCCTTGCCACGAACAATCATTCAAAGATGACCACCCGATTTGGAATTGATTTCCAAACTCACAAAGCTTGGAAAAAGAAATGAAAACTCTTATGAAAAGAGCTAAGAAGACCCACGAAAATTGTGAGATAAAATCTGAAAATTTCATTCAAAATCAAGTGTGAAATACAATGGGGAACTCCTCCTATTTATAGGAGTTATGATCATCCTACCCATCAAGAATGGAGGGCCAAGATTGATCCCGAATCTAAATGGAAGGCTAAGATTTGCTTATACTAGGCTTGGTACAT
>MAYD01489526.1:0-12383 GCA_001909325.1 Ruellia speciosa
GCTTACTGATGGTTAGGCCGTAGAACCTGATGTAAGTTAGGTGATGCGGTAACATTTTCCGATATGGGAGAATCGGGGTGTTACAGCATTGTTATTATTTATTTGCCTGGAAGTGCAGCAGTGATTATTTTGCCTAGAAGTGTAACTATGAATATCGGCGCCTTAAAGTCGATGAGTGATTATTTTTCCTGGAAGTGCAACTATGAATACCGGCGCCTTAAAGCCGATGAGTGATTATTTTGCCTGGAAGTGCAACTATGAATACCAGCGCCTTAAAGCCGATGAGTGATTATCTTGCCTGGAAGTGCAATAATGTTTATTATGCCTGGAAGTGCATTGTTAATATTTATATTGCCTGGAAGTGCATTGATATTTATGTTATCTAGAAGAACATTGTTACTATTTTTCCTAGGAAAGCATCATATTGCCTAGAAGAGCCAACTCATCTTTCTTTAGTATTTTGTTATCCCGATTAGTGATGAGTGGATATGTGACGTGATATATGTGGAGTCTCTAGCCATTTAAATCTTTCCCCTCGTTTAAATTTTAAACTTTGATTTCTAAACCCATGTCATTCACTGGAATGTATGGGTTAACTTACCAGCGTTTCGCTGATGTCGTTTTATGCCTCTTTTTCCCAGGATCTGATAATAAGCGAACATGAAAGCAGCATGCATTGGGATGAGGAAGATATTTAAATTCATTAGGTTTTTATAAAGTTATTTTCTTTCAAGTGATTCTGCTATAATAACTCTAAACTAGTTTTGGCTACTTGATTTGACATCTAGAAACATTGTTTAATAATATATTTAGTTTTTTTGAAGTATCATTTTTGTGAGAATTTTATGGTACTTTTACTGCAAAGCCTTAGCATCTCACGAATAGGTCCGACTACCCGTGTCCTGTTCGTGAGGTGTGGCGATAACGATCTCAAGATTCTTGGTTTGGAATTTGGGGGTGTTACAGAGAGAGGCCGAGGACAGACAACAGAGTTATGCAGATTTACATCGTCAACAGTGGAAGTTTAGCCCTGGGGACCGTGTTCACTTACGAGTTTCGCCCATAAAGGGGGTGAAGATGTTTGGCATTCGAGGGAAGCTTAGTCTACGTTATATCGGACCTTACGAGATTACGGAGCGCATAGGAAAGGTTGCCTACAGGTTAGCCCTTCCAGCTGAGTTGGGAGGAGTCCACGACGTATTTCACGTATCCTAAATACGTCTTTTCATTTTTTATCCCTCAAAGATAGTTATCCCTGATGCTATCAACATTCAACCCAACTTAGAGTATGAGGAGATCCTGACACGTATATTAGATACCCAAGTATGAGAGTTGAGGCATCGTAGTGTGCCGATGGTGAAAGTTTTGTAGTCTCGACATGGATATAAGGATGCTACCCAGGAGACTGAGGAGTCGATGTGCACCAGATACCCTGACCTAGACTTTACTCTATCCGTTTAAGATAATCCTATCTTTAGATCTCCCTTGCAACTTTTCACTCCATTTTACACATATTCAAGGGCGAAATATATTAAGGGGGAGGGATTGTAACGCCCCAAAAGTTTTTGATTGGGGTCTTAATAATAAGTCTTTTGTGTAGTTGGGGAATTTCAGCACGATTCAAAGATGAGGAGTAGGATTTCAGAAGAGTAAGTTTGGGCCGGACCGGGCTATGTAGGTAAACTCTTTCCTATTTCTCTTTTGGGCCTAAAATAAACAATTAGGCCGCCAGGCCCAATTGATCGCAATATTGGGGCCGCAATCACGAATTTCGCTGTTGAAAACTGCGGGTTCGACCTGACCCGGCTCGTTTTTATTTTAAATGCCTATCAGATTCAATTCTCACATCACACCTCATTTTGCACATGACAGTACCTCATTTTCTCTCTGGAATGCTTGATGAACCAAGCACCTCCCATTGAAGAAACGAGGAGGTGAAGAGCAAATCATTGAGCTGCCTTTTCTATAGAAATGAGGAGGAATTGGGCCAAGTTGTCTTCAGGTAAATTGTAGTACATGTTGAGTACTTGCTTGTCCATGGTTTGGAATTTTTGATAGGAGTTTCCATCATAGAGGAAAAAGGGGTTAAAGTTGACTGTTGTGAATTGGCAGTTTTGGGTGCTTGACTTTTGAGGTAAAATTTGAAGGGTTACGCTGTGAATTGGGTTGGAGCCTTATAATAAGTTGTTCTCTATTGTAGCTACTTTGTATAGGTGTCTTTAGATCCTAATTTGGCTTAGTGTTTCGATTTGTACAAGCTAGCAAAGTGAGCTGTCTGAATCCTGTGAACTAGGGTTTTCAACAACTTGAAGTGTGAATTCAACAAGCTTTTATAACCAGGCAAGGAGTAATTTCTGCATTTTTGGAAACCTTGTATGGTGTTGTTTAAATCTGAAGGAGACTGTTGAAGATCTCCCTGTTTTGGTGTCCGCAGTATTAGATACCACGGGAAACTGGGAGTTGGTCAAGCAGGTTTAGCTCGGAATTGGGTCGCGGTTTGGGGATACCATGGTGAAATACCATAATTGACCTTTGACTTGTGACTATTTACTTCTAATTTGACTTGTAGCATCGTTGATCATATCCTGATTGAACTGACAATGAATCAAGAAAGAAAAGGCCCCGTTTAGGCAATACGTTTTTATGGTTATCTTACTACGTTGACTTTAAGCGATGAGGTTTCTGATTATGCATTGTTATCGTTACCGCCCCATTTGGGCGAGGCTCGCCCTGTGTGATGGGTTGTTACAATATTTGAGACATTGGTATCAGCTGACTGAGAATGTGGTTTTACTCAAGAAAAACCTCTGAGGGGAAATATTGTTTATTCAGTTACTTTACTTAACTGCTGATGAACTTACTGATATTACTGACACACGAATTTTCATAAAAAACCCCCCAAGAGTAGCTTTGAGGATATGTGTCACGTGAACACTAATTTATAAGCGTATGTGATTCGACCCGTGTGGTAGACACGTGGTCAATATGCGTGATCGAGCCCGTGTGGTGGACACGTGGTTCCTGTGATGACACCCCGGTCTGTCTGGGAAGGGCTTTAGACTAGCCAGATTAACGATGCCCCTCTATGGTGATGCGCACTAGGCATACTATGTGTTGCATTTAGGATAGATAGGTGTATGTTAGGATTCATGCATCACGAGCATTGCATCATTTATCAACTGTTAATTGATCGCCTAGTATGGGACGGGTGAGTCAATTAATAGTGTTGCTTTATGTGTTCCATATGTTGTTGTTATTTCTTATTTTGGGGGACCCCTTACTCAGATGTTGCTGACCCCCGTTGCTATTTTTATATGTTCTAGGTTTTGAGCAGGAGCAGATATAGGCATATGGGCTGGGCGAGAGGATTGTAGATCTTGTTTGTATCATCAAGTTATCATCTTTTGACTGTCTTGTGTATATCTAGTATTGTTATTATGCGGTGGGAATGCGATGTTCTCTATATGTTTTGGCGTGTACTCGACAATATGCAATCTAGTTCTGTACAGTTGTGTGTTTATGCTTTTCTTACTCAAAACTTACCTAATCCAGAATTGGAAATATTACGTGCCATCCTTGTGCTATGTGGTCTGAGTCATACCTGCCTTGTACTAATGGATCTAAATTAATTGGCCACTAGTTTAGGTCAAACAACCTTGAGTTTACGCCAGATGGACCTAAGCTACTCTACAATTTGCGGTACAACTCAAGACAACAACTCTTGTAATTCATCTGGCGTAACTTAAGGTAGTCTCCACTTATCTGCTTCACAAACGTGGTAAAATTCAGGTTTCTCAAATAAAGATAACTCCTATGCGACAAAATTGAGTATAATCACTGAACGTATACACACACAGAAGCAGTCGACTCAACTCAACTCAACTCAACTCAAGGAAGTCACTGAACTCGTGATGACAATTGCATAGAGCACACAAGGCACAATTCACTTAAAGATACAGTAATTACAAGAATTGCAGGGATGCAAAATAATACGCATGATATGAATATGAACATCCATCAATACTAGTAAATAAATAAATACTCGCATCTATTTAAATTTACCAGGCCGAATAAAATTTAACACTTTCATTTAATTTGGAACTTATGGTTGCCCGAGTATAAGATTCCTTACCAGTATTTATAGTCTTATAAACCTTGACTAGGTCTTAGTTACTCTGATCCTCTTCTCGATCTATGTGTCCAAACTTTAAAACTCAAGTTCTGCTCGGGAACTCTAATCCTAGACACGAAACAAGGTTATATTAATTATCCATTCCAACTCTAATTTTTAAAAGGTTATAGATATAAATGTTTAAGGATAATTAAATTAAGTCCAAACAAAATAGAATGCTCTGACTCAAAGATAAACCTTCCCAAGGTTTAATCCTACTCCAATTAATTATTCTTTAAATAATTAATTAACTTATTCTCAAAAATTGGGGCAAAAACCCAACCTCTATTTGGTGGTTAATCCAATTTAATTGTTTCTTAAGCAATTAAATATTTTAAGAACCCTTTGGTTATTATTTTCTAATAATTACTATTTTTATTGGATTGTTTAGAGAGTATCAAGTGTAGTATCTGACTACTGTCTAAAACCCTCGTTCATCATCGCAGGAAACAAATTAATTCACTAGGAATTAAATGTCTCTAATCTTATTTGGGTAATTTTATCAAGTCCATTTCCAACTGATCCAGTAACCCAGACCATTTCTCATTTAAGTCCAACAGTCCATAGTATCGGCCCAAATCACAAAAATTGAAGCCCAACTCAAATTTCTCAATTACTGAAGCCCATGTTTTCTTTTAATTTTTCGGTCCAAGCCCACTTTTCAGTTAGTGGCCCAATTTCAATTTAATTTTCTTAATTCCAGTAAGGGAGGCCCAAGTCTAATAAGACATTGGCATGAAATTCTTTTGGATCAAACTTGGCAAAATTGAATAACTCTTTGAAGATCACATGAAGATCCCATAAGAACACCCAAACTTCAAACTCAAATTCCAGTTACCCCAAACTTCAAATTCGACCAAACATACCAAAACAACAAAAATGGGGGCTTCAAATTGGTACTAAATCCTCTTCATCGGCCAATCTCTTTCAAAATCCAAGTTTCCTGACCCCATATCTAAAAGAGAAAGGGGAAAACAAAAGATAAAACTCAACCCAAACCTCACGGGAACCAAACTGAACTGGAATAAAAAAAGACCAGAAACAAAACACCCAAAGTGCCAGAAAACCTAATGACAACTGAAACCAAACACTACCTCCCATCCTCGTCTCCAAACCCAAAATAACTAGGGGGAAACAGAAGCAACAAACCGGACCAAGCCCTCGGAAACGTCATCGAGCAACAATCAACACAATTCTGACACTCAATCCTCGGAACCCATCAAGTACGTCATAGGATTCAAACTAAAATAGAACAATCACAAACCCAGAAACCTAGAGTGAACTTCTAAGGTTTTACCTCCAACGGGTGAATCAAACGAGACAGCGGCAGACATGCTTGAAAAAGGGGTGGGGTTGCTATTAAATAGCCTTCCAACCTCAATCCTAATCCAAACCCTCAACATCAGATCTGAAATTTGAACCAAACATGACATTCAAGCCTCAAAATCAAATCCTTGAGCAAATCAAGTCCTCCAATAAACTCGAACATTAACTTCCCTTCTTCCAAACTCAAAGTGGAAAAGAAAGGATAAGGGAGAAGATTGCCCTAAACTCGAAGTGGAAAAGAGACAAAGGAGCTAATAGGAGCGGTGCAAAGCGGGATAGAACAGCGAAAGGTGAGGGAGAGGGAGAGTAATGCCGAGATAAAAAGGACAAAGGAGCAAATGGATATATTCCCTGTTCTCTGGCATCTATCACGAGCTTTGACAAAGTTCTGTGCATCTGTGTAGATGGTAGGCCAATAAAATCCACTTTCCAGGATTTTGAAATTAAAGCGGTCCGATTTGCTCCATGATGACCACCGTACGGGCTTTCATGACATTTCTTAGTGATTTCATATGCTTCTTTCTCAGTGACGCATCTTCGAATGACTTGGTCGGCACAAATCCTATAAAGGAATGGCACCTCCTAAAAATAATTCTGGACATCACATATAAACTTTTTCTTCTGCTGGCTGTCCTTGAATCGGGGTTCAATTCCACAGGCAAGGTAGTTTGCAAAATCTGCGAACCATGGACATTCAGTTTCGTGTAGGTAAAGAGCAAAAAGTTGCTCATCAGGAAAATTCTCTCTGATTTCAAACTCGTTCCTAACATGTTCTAATCGGGATAAATGATCTGCTGCTCCATTATCTTTACATTTTCCTATCTTTGACAACTATGTCGAATTCCTGCAACAATAGTACCCACCTAATCAGTCTTGGGTTTGCATCTTGTTTGTGGAATAGGTAACGTAGTGCAGTATGATCCGTGTACACAGTTGTCTTCGCCCTAATAAGATATTGGCGAAACTTGCAAATGCAAAGACTACCGCATACATCTCCTTTTTTGTAGTGGTGTGTTAACTTGGGCATCATTCAGGGAATGGCTTGCGTAATAAATTACATTATGCCTCCCGTCTTTATGTTACCCGAGAACTTCACCTACAGCTGTATCACTTGCATCACACATTACCTCAAACGGCAACGACCAATCGGGTGGTTGCACTATCGGAGCAGCTATCAACATTTCTTTTAATTTCTCAAAAGCCAATTTGCATTCGTCAATAAATTCAAACTTAACATCCTTACACAACAAATTAAATAGAGGTTTGGCAATTTTAGAAAAATCTTTGATGAATCTCCGGTAAAAACCGACATGCCCTAAGAATCCTCTAAGTGTTTTGAGTGAATTTGGAATTGGAAGTGTTGAAATGGCGAAAACTTTTGCTTGATCAACTTCTATTCCGGCTTCAGAAATCTTGCGACCCAGAACTATTCCTTCTGCGACCATAAAGTGACATTTTTCCCAGTTAAGAACCAGGTTAATGTCTTCACAGCGTTGGAGAGTGAGCGCAAGGTTGTGTAAACAGGTTTCAAAACTGGTACCATATACAGAGAAATCGTCCATGAAAATTTCTATGCATTTTTCAATTAAGTCCGAGAAGATAGCCATCATGCAACGTTGGAATGTGGCTGGAGCGTTACATAACCCAAATGGCATTCGTCGGTATGCAAAAGTGCCATAAGGACACGTGAAAGTGGTTTTCTCGTGATCCTCACTGGCTATGTGGATTTGATCATACCCTGAATAGCCATCTATGAAATAATAAAATTGTTTACATGCAAGACGCTTTAGCATTTGATCGATGAATGGCAATGGAAAATGGTCTTTCCTAGTCGCCTCGTTAAGCTTGTGGTAATCAATGCACACATGCCAACCGGTAACTGGTCGAGTCGCAAAGTCCTCACCAACTTCATTCTTTATTATGCACATCCCTCCCTTTTTCGGCCCCACCTGGACCGGGCTGACCCACGTACTGTCCGAAATTGGGTATATTATTTCAGCATCCAAAAGTTTGACTACCTCATTCCTAACTACTTCTTGCATAACGGGATTCAAGCACCATTGAGGCTGCCTGGACGGTTTGAAATTCTCCTCCATGTGGATCCGGTGAATACAAATGGAAAGGCTTATTCCACGATATGTTTTTTAAGGCATTCCACCAGAGCATTTTCTTGTTTAGCGCTTAGTTTGGATGAAACTATTACTGGAAGTTTGTCATTTTTAGCTAAAAACACATACTTCAAGTGGGCTGGTAAAGTTTTAAGTTCAAGCTCTGGTGGTGATTCGACGGAGGGTAGATTCTTACTTCTCATTGGAGAATTAAGATCCAAATGCGTACCTGAGGGATTTGGATCTTGACGAACAGGTACAGGGGCCACTCTCCCTTGGCCATTTCCATTTCCTCCTTCGTTCTTACCGTTTCCTCCTACTACTTCAACGTTGATCTGTTCAGCATGTTCGACATTCAAACCTTGGGGCAGATCATCCCCATTATTGCCTTGTGGATCAGGATTATGCATGTTTTCAGCCATCTCCTCCTCCGTTTCTGATTCACTCTGATTTGGTGTAGGTGTAGGCAGTCTGTTTCCATTTGAAGCTCGAATTTCCCTAAGAGATCTTTCAATCTCTCGATCAAGTGGGACTTCTGGTAGACCTGCTGATCGCCTATTCATGCACTTTACGTAGCAAACGGGTTAAAAGCACCTGAACACACAAGGATAAAAAGGAAATAAAATAAGAAAGCAGTAAAAGAGGGTAATCGGAATCTACTAATTCAGCAAAAGGCGCTGCATCCTCCCCGGCAACGGCGCTATGAAACTTTGACAAAATGCCACAGAACGATTCCATGGAACTTAGGTAAACAAATCACACGACACAGTAAAACACCCTCTCGGTAAATGAAATGTAAATGGTATGGATGAAGTATATTAAAGGTGTCACGATGAATGGGATACGGCTGGTTATACTATGGGTAGGAAAATAATTGAGAGGTGAGGCAATTCTGTGACAAACCCAAAAGCGCACGGGGTCAAGTTGCAATATTTATTTAGTGAATACCTGATCGTCCTCTGGAGGGTGTACGATAGAAGTAGGGCCCACGCCTATTTATTGGCTTGAATTTTGGATTCGGTTACTCATTTCGGGTGCAAGAAAAAGAATTTTACGACTTACGAAGCAGTAAACTCTATTATACGAACACGGAAATATCTCTACGCTATCCTATGCAGAAATTAAACTACGAAAGCGAAGTAAAAGATTACACTACAAAAGCATGTAAATCTATTCTAAGAAAGCATGTAAAAATTATTCTAGCAAAGCAGTAAAACTAATCTAGTAAAGCAGTAAAAACACAGTGGCAGATCTGGTTTTGGATGCACACAAGAAAAGCAAACACACGCAAGGGACACATACAACTGACACAATCAGAAAATTGAACAAATGGTGAAATCAAGAATATGGATAGAATAAAGCTAATTTCCTCATTTTAGAATAAGATGTGGAATTTTTCTGGAATAACTAATTAGTTCAGTTGTGAGATAATGCGCATCCTCGTTCGAATTCCATTTAAAAGACAGGTACTATCGGCTTTGAACACTTAAAATGCAAAAAATATTTCCAAATATACATACACTAAACCCTTAGGTTTGTGGCGCCGCCGGCTTATTGTATATGAGAGAACAGCAACTAACACACCATCTTGTAAATTCATTGTTAGTTATGCCCTTTGACGAATGCAGACAACCAATAGAGACAAAACACATCCATGCTACAGAGTAACCACGTCCTCCCGCGGTTTTCTTACGTACACAAGTCTACTTGGGTAACTACCTACAGGCTATTCCGGACGAAAGCAGGAAAAGATACTGAATTTATTGCAGAATTTAAGAATGAAAAACACGATGCAGAAATTAATGCTTCAATTAAAAGACAGGAATTTAATGCAGGAAAGTAATGCAGAAAAATAATGCATGAATTTAAAATCTATTCACCCAAGCTTCCTATATACAGAAATTACCCATTTAGTACTAACGGAGTTGAAACCTCCGTAGTCATGCAATGCAGTCGGAATTTATCCTGTCCTTGTGAGACTAGCATAAACTCTCAAATCTGGTTCTACACTAATGAAAAAGTGACAACAAGGAAGTTATCTCGTTATGTCTGGAAATTGTCATGGAATACGAATTATTCCATGAGGTGCATCCTTGCCGAAAGGGGATGGGAGCCTAACTCAAGCACGTGATGCCATGAAATGCAAAGTACTGTTAAAATCAACGCAAACATGTTTTTGAAAATAAGTTCCCTTTTGACAGACAGGTACTTTTACTCCAACTGAAAACACTTGAGCCTTTTCAACCAAAAATGATTTATTCGATGAACTCAGTTCGAAATTGATTAAAAACCCATGATCCTAATGTATACTTCAACAACTATTTAAATTATTCATACCATATTATCCACTTATTTGGATTCCAAAATATTTTTGGTAGGAAATTAGAATCATTCATCGCACAACTCGAACTTCGACAAACAAGACTCAATTAATCCTACCAGATTTAAACAAGTAATTAAATACTTATTTAGTTCAAATGGTCTTCATGGATATAATTGATTAAGGATTAAATGAAATTAATTCACTGTGCAAGGCGACAGATAAAAATAAAATAAGAAAATAGAACCAGAAATAAAAATCGACCAAGGGATCCACTATTAAAAACCTAGAAAACAAAATAAAAGAAAAGTTTTTGTTTGGGTAAAGTAAAAAGAAGTTGAACATTAAAATTTGGGTTATGTTAAAATAAAATAAAATACTCGACAATGAGTACTATAAAAAGACTCAAGACTTAGAAAGGAAAATAAGACAAGACACAAAATTAAAAACTAAGACATGAAAATCATGAAGTAAAATAAAAACTAACATAACCCATTAATTTAATTTTAACCGATAGGGAGAGGGTTTAAAAGAAATTAAAAATTAAAATTTAAAAAGGATGAAAAATCAAACCCAAAATATATGTTGATTTTAATTTCTAAAACAAGTGTCCAAAAATTAAAATATCAACATATGTAAAACTAAAACTCGCGACCTTAAAAGCTAAGACACATGGTGCACAGTAACATAATCATTTAAAACCTAATTGACTAAAAGACAAAAATAGTAGGTGAGGACACAAAAGGAAAACAAGACACACAGACAAAAGCAAAACATGCGACTGAAAAGTTAAAAGGCACTACCAAGCAATGCATGGAAGGAAATAAAAATCAAAAACCTAACCTAAACAACTTAAAACACGCGACCAACAAAACCAAAACATGCGACACAGTTGAAACCAAAAATTGGAACCTACAAACAGAAAACTAAAACATACGACAATAACCTAAAATTCGCGACACAGAAAGCAAAAGGCGCGACACACACTATAACTAAAAAGCAAAAACTGACTCTAAAAGACTAAAACGCGCGACAGAAGCTTAAAAGCCGCGACAAAAAAATTTGAAAGTTGCGACAAAGGCAGACTTAAAAAAAAAACTTAAAAACCAAAAAGTAACAAACAAAATCTAAAACGCGCGACAGAAACAGCAAAACTTGCGACTTTTAAACTTAAAAAGCGCAACCAAACTACAATTAAAAGCCCTAGACTCAAAGAATAAAATAAAATAAAACCACCTACTAGGAAATTACAACACACGAATAACTTAAAAACTTAAGACAAAGAAACCAAAACATGCGACACAACAAAGTTAAAACTAAAAACTCACACACACAAAATAAAACACGCGACCACCAACAACATAAAACTTAAAAAAAAAACACATACAGAAACAAAAACCCACAACTATACTATCAAAAATCGCAAAAATCACGACACTCACACACTGTTGATTCATCTCATATTTTTCATGCATATCAGTTTTGTAGATCTGAAAACCCTACTTTGCAGAAATTAAATCTAACACCTACTGAACAAAACAAACATACAATAAAAATATAAATAAAAATAAAAAAACATGGAATTTAAGTCTAGATCTAGGAAACTAAAAGCATAAAAAGATGAACAAAGGAAAATACGCAAAAGAGCATATATTACGTCAAATCCACATAACCAAGTTAAATTTTACATCAAAAACTTCATCTTACCAACAGCAAAAACCACACAGAACTATTACTACACCCAAATTACACCAGATCTACGCATGAGAACACAAACAACAACCAAAAACATCAAAATAATTACAAGATCTAACACAAGTAGCTGAACTACACAACTAACTGTTAAATAACAAAATCTACGATGACCGAACTGAACCTCCAAGTGAAGATCCATGATCAAAATCTAATCTAACCTACCTAAACTACCTCCATGAACTGCTTCTATCTACTGGCTGGAACTATAAGAAAATTGGGAACTCCCCTTTCATGTGTCTGCATGCCCCTATTTATAGAATTCCAATTCTTGAATTTTGCATGGCAAGTCCTTGAAATCTTGTGAATAGCTTCATGTTGTCCCAAAATTAATTTTCTTGCATGAGAAAATCAAACAACATTCGACAGATTCTAAAAATATTAAAATGCATGGCATTGTCGAAAGTTTTGACATTAAAAACTTGGTTTTTTTGTTTGTTTTGTCTTAACTTTAAAAGTCAAGACTAAATATTAAAAATTCAATCACCGAATTTAATAAAGTCAAAAATGGCTGAATGTGGGTCCTTGGCAAATGCAAGTGTCAAGTGTTTTAAGTTTTTGCTTCCATTGTCTTATGTTTTGGTTTCATAAAGCTATTGTCTTGACTTTTAAAATTCAAGACAATGTTAAAACTTAAGACCAAACCAAAAACAAGAATTAAAAACCAACTTGGTGTGGGGCCCATGTGTGTTGTCTTATGTTTTAA